>QLTV01003453.1:150007-171197 GCA_003457575.1 Thermophis baileyi
AGACTTGACAACTTTAATACTTGTGGACTTCAACTCCCAGAACTCTCCAGGCTGGAGAATTCTGGGAGTTGAAGTCCACAAGTCTTAAAGTTGCCAAGTTTGAAGACCTCTGCCTTAAGGGTTCAGAGCTGTATGGAATCTGGTTTCCTTTAATCCTTTGGGGGATTGCAAAAGGTCCGGATGCAGGAATCCTCATAGGGGGAACTAGGATCGTGACCAACTAGCCACGCCCACCCAGTCACATGACCATGAAGCCACGCCTACCATCACATGGCCATAAAGCCACGCCCACAAAATAAGCCACGCCCACAGAACCGGTAGTAAAAAAAATTCAGAACCCACCCCTGAGTCACATATGTAAGTTCTCCTTTAACTTTAGCATCTGCCTGTTCACTCATTCAGAGTTCAGAGAGGTGAAAGTTCTCTTCCATGCAATCATCCAAATCGTGGTGATTTATTTGTTGTCCTTATTTTAGGACCCTAGAGACCTTTCTGCAAACTCAATATCAGACTCACAAGCAATGTTGGTCGGAGTCTGTGTCAGAAATACTCGGTACAAAAATGTCTTTCGAAGGAAAATCTGAAGGTAATTTCAGATCAAACCGATTCTGTGTGTATGGACATTGGTTGATTGTGATTAGATCTGAAGCTTCTGTTTGGAAGTAGATTTTGCTTTCTTCCACCTCTTTTTTTTTTTCTCCCTTAAAGAGAAGGTACCACAGAGAAGGCTAAATCAGGGACAGAATACATGTTGCTGCTGCTTCTCTTCATGCCGATTCTGTGGAAAAGGGGATCTGGTGTGATGCACAAAGCCAAATGCCTCCTGACTCTGCAGCAGAGTGAAGTGGACCCACAGCATCATTACAAGCCAGGAGATTATTACATTAGTGGCATAGTCTCTTCAATGGATGCTAGGTTTCCATTATTAAACTTTGATAGAAGTCCTTCAACAAAATTCTACAAGTAAGTGAATTGCCCTGCACTGCATGACAGCCACTTCAATAAATGTCTACAGGCCTTGCCCTTTAAAAACACAGGGTGCTCTTTCCTGATCTCATCTCTTTACTAGCTTACTTCTGATTCCATTTTGGGCTCCCTGTTGCACACTGCAGATCAGGAAACTCATTTCAAGCTTTAAAGTATAAAAACCCAGTCATGATACTTTCCCCCATCCACTATCCATTCTTTGCTATGAGCAGAGCTAGAGTGCGGACACAGAAGAAAGAGTGAAATCTCTCTTCCACCCCACTCCAGAGCTGAGCTGGTATCTGTGGGAGACCTGATCCAATTACAGCAGAATGCTATATTTTCTGATATTCATCAGAGATCACTCTACCATTGTTTCTCTCCAGTAAACCTGCTACTGGGATGAATGTGTTCCAATTAAGAACATAGAGATAATAATCAGAGATAATTCCACCACTGTTTCTCTCCATTAGAACTTTGCTACTGGGATGAATGTGTTTGAATTAAGAACATAGGAATTTGGCGCAGTGGTTAGAGTGCAGTACTGCAGGCTACTTCAGCTGACTGCTAGCTGCAGTTCGGCGGTTCAAATCTCACCAGGCTCAAGGTTGACTCAGCCTTCCATCCTTCCGAGGTGGGTAAAATGAGGACCCAGATTGTTGGGGGCAATATGCTGACTCTGTGAACCGCTTAGAGAGGGCTGTAAAGCACTATGAAGCGGTATATAAGTCTAACTGCTATTGCTATTGCTAATTTATGGAAAGGAAAACTATATCTCATTTTCATTCGTGAGTTCATGCCGGGGACTGAAAGGATCTTTTTTTTAAAAAAGGGAGAAATAATCTATTAGTTGGTTGGTTCGTTGATTGCTTTAGTTATTTACTTGTTTATAGAATTCATGCTCTGGCTGACTTACAATTAAAAGAAGAAATGGAAAACAGGAAAAGAATAAAAGAACACCCACCCAGCCCAAAAAATAAACAAAAAGCAACAACAGGGATTCAACCTTGACTCCCCAAGACACAGTGAAAATAATCTGGTCTTTAACAGCTTTTAATATCTTCCATGCAGCAGCCATTTTGAATCAGTCTAAACTCTTGATCCAACTCCAAAGATATTTATCGTATCTAGAATATAAAAAAGATAATAGATCATTTCTTTATCTCTCTGGTTATACCAACTACATTTACTAAGACAGAGGAAGTAGTTCATCGAATACGGAACAAAATGCTAGAAGACCAGCACATGAAACTGAAGTTGTGCTAGTTTAACCGATTAGGAGAGCGAGTCTTAAATAATACTGTGTGATTTAAAATGTTTTATTGTTTTTATTCTTTTTCTTTGTTAATATTTTGGAATATTGCAAAATGTTTGGAAGCAAAATTAGGATTGAGTGTATTAAATGTGCTACCATGGAACAAAAGATAAATGTTATTTTCATTGATATGTTCGTACCTTCAGAAGAGCAGACAAACTTCATTGGAAATGTATGCCCTTCCTTTTTGCCATTGAGGACATCAACCGGAATGACCATCTCTTACCCAACATCACCCTGGGTTATAATATCTATGAGAATTTCTTCAAGGTAGAGATGACTACAGATCCTTTGCTGGACCTGCTTTCAGACGGGGAGACCAATGTGCCCAATTACAGGTGTGGAAAGCAGAGAAACACAGTGGCTGTTCTGGAAGAGGCTGAGGCTGGCATCTCCATCCAGATTTCGACCATGTTGAGCACCTACAAAATCCCTCAGGTGTGTCTTTCTTAGGGAGACAGTTTTGAGTCATGCAACTTTGAATCAGAGTTCCTCTGCAAATGAAAAACATGGCTTTTTCACGGAAATGATAGGAGTTGGATGTTGCTTGTTACATATAAAATACCATCTTCCATTTCTTTCAGATCAGTTATAGTTTGCTTCCAGGACTCTGAAGGATAAAACTCATTTTCCTTTCTTCTACCCGATGCTCCCTGCTGAAGGAGTCGAATACCCAGGAATGATCCTGCTTCTCCTCTACTTCAAGTGGACCTTGGTTGCTCTCGTTGCTGAAGAAACTGACCAGGGGGAGAGGTTCATGAGGACAATGTCTTCTTTGATGTTAAGGAATGGCATCTGTGCAGTTATATATCAAAGCTTTACACTGAATGTCTTTGCTTTGAATTTCAATTCAGATGAATATTACAAATGGGTAAAGGTCAATGTCTTTGTTTATGGTTCAGAGACCAGTTCATTCTTGATGGGTCTGAGAATTATAGATGCGATGCTTACACATCTTTCTGAACATGTTGTAGGTAAAGTCTGGATCACCACAGCTCAGTGGGATTTTAGTCTTAGTGTTATTTTTAATGTACATTCCTTGAAACACATCGGTGGCATTTTTTTCCTTTCTGATAAAGGAAAGGGAATTGGACCACTATGATAATTTTGAAATCTTTACTCAGTTCTTAGTTCTCTTTTCAAGGAAAACTTTTAGATGTTCATCCCTCAAGGATGCCTTTTCAGTAAAAGTCTGGAGACGGTGTAGACAGACAAAAGAACTGGTGGCTGTGAGGAAAAAGATGATTGATCGGATCCTGACCCTGGACAGCTATCTCATCTACAACACCATCTGGGCTGTGGGAAGGGCCCTAAATTCAGCTTATGTATCCACATCAAAGAGATCAGTGAGGAACAGAGTTATGAAGATAGAAGCTCCAAGGCTGAAGGCTTGGCAGGTATTTCCTTTCCATTAGTCTTATTTCCTTGAAATATGGGAATTAGTTTTATAAGTGGATGACTTGGTTATTTATTTTGAAAAGAACTAAATTATCCTGAAAGTCAAATTCAATCTAATTCCAACCTTCCGTTTACTTCATTTTCTTTTCCATTTCACTATGATCCTTTTGTGTTGGCAATATTTTCATGTTTTAACTTTTCAAAGTAAATTCATTGATGACTTGGTTGTTCAGCCATCTGTTTTTACTCAAAATGATGAGATGGTATAAACAAGAAGTCAACTTGAGTTTACATATTAGACTATTAGAGACAATGAGGTGATTCTTTCCGATCTCAGAAAGGAAAGACTAGCAGCCAGAAGAGAGGTATTGTGGACAAATATCACTGAAGAACAACACAGGAAAGTAAGCTTCCTACTTTATTTATGCAACTAATGGTACAAGACAAGAGAAAAATCTAACAACAACCCTCAAATTAAAGGAAAATCTGAATGGCTGAAACTTCTTTTGCAGGTTAATTATTTTTAGATTAATTTAAAAAACCAGTGAAAAAAGAATTACTATCTTTGTTGCCTTTAGATGAGTTATATATTAGTGCTGCTGTGATAAAGTGGTATGAACAGGAACCTGGCCAGATGCTCAATTTCTCTCCTTTACAGTCATTGTTCTGAAGATGGTGGTGCAGTGGTTAGAATGCAGTATTGCAGGCTCAAGGTTGACTCAGCCTTCCATCCTTCCGAGGTTGGTAAAATGAGGACCCAGATTGTTGGCAATATGCTGACTCTGTAAAAAACCACTTAGGGAGGGCTGTAAAGCATTGTGAAGCGGAATATAAGTCTAAGTGCTATTGCTATATATTTAAACATTAAGTTAGCAGCTGTTATTATTCATCTGCTTATTGATGTTACTGTTGATCCAAGAACAAATCTGACAATAAAACCTGTTTTTCGAGCAGGCAGACAGAAATGTTTGGATCCCTCCCAGCATAGGCAAAGGAGGTTTTTTCAAAGATCCTCTGATATCCCTTCTAAACTCTTATTTATCTTATTTTCTTTTCAGTTTCACCCTTTCCTTCAAAGCTCTCAGTTTTACAATAATTCCATAGAAGGGGTATATTTGGATGAGAAAGGAGATCTTATACCTGAACTGGACATTGTGAACTGGATCTTTTTCCCCAACAGATCTTTTATAAGAGTGAAATCTGGGAGTCTAGTAAAACGGAAATCCCAGGATTTTAAATTATCTGTTGATCAGGAGATTATCGCAGAGGTGGAAATGGTGAACAAGGTGGGACTAATCTTTATTCCACTGAAGGTGGCAAAAACAGTATTGCAATTTGGGGGTGGGTGGGGGATTGCGTTCACTGCCTTTGAGTTTTTGTATCATCTGATCAGGCTCTCAAGAGTGATAACTTCTTTATTGGCTATTCATGTGGCCATGAACACTAATCTTCCATTTTCATGCAAACTATTTACTGAGTCTATGGAAAGGGAGATAGACTGAGGGAGTCATTGATTTAATTCAAATTATAGCGAAAGCAAAATGTCCAGGCAATATGTCCACTTGCAATTAACTACTGTATCCAAGTTTAAAATGAAAATCTAAATTTGTAGCATGTGTGAAACATTTAATGGAAAGTGAAACAGAGGAGGAGTGTGCAGTTCAATCTTTTTCATCTTCCTCACATTTCCTATTGGCTTCTACTTAGTCAAAGCTAAATCTTGTACTAAACATTCTGCAACTTTTCTGGAAAAAAGTTATTTTTCTGGTTATTTTATGTATGCCACCCGTTTCACTACCCAGAGATTTATCTCCTTTTCTCTCCTCAGCCCTTGCCACCTTCTACATGTGTGGAAAGCTGTCGTCCTGGATTTAAGAAGGTACCTCAAGAAGGGGAGCCTATCTGCTGCTATGATTGCCATCCTTGTGCAGAAGGAACCATCTCCACCATAGAAGGTGGGTGACACCAGAAAATGGGGCAGGCTTTAGGGAGGTCTATAGAAGCAGACATTGATCATGAAAGGTTTTTTTAATAGGCATGGGTCCTTTAAAAATAATCTCTATTTTCCATAATAAATAAAAAGAAATAATCTTGGAGATTAAATGAGGAGCTAGATATTAAAAGACGGGGAATCAAAGAAGCCTTGGAATTAAAAGAGAGATGGCATTTTATGCTCTTCATCTTATTTCAACCTCTACCATTGTTTTCTTTAGTATCTCTGAAAAATGGAGAACTCCTTTCTTCTCTTCTACCCTCCCACCTCTCTCCCTGAATCTAGTAATACTGAAGGACGAGCTTGTTTAACAGTCCCAGAAACATGTCCAGTCCTGAATCCTTCCTTCCTTCCTTCCTTCCTTCCTTCCTTCCTTCCTTCCTTCCCCATCCTTCAAGTTGGTGAAATGGACAAAAGTCTCCTCTTCTAGCTGGACTCACAGGAAGAATGCTAAAAGTGAGGCCAGGTTTTTTCCTCATCCCTCAAAAGAAATACCCAAAGAGACAGAAGCTATTAGTGCTTGCTTTGCTGGAATGGGTGGGAGGAAAAAGAAACAGAGGAACTGAAGCAAATATATATGTACCAGGATAATGTTGCAGGATCCAATCTGAGTCAGTCACCGGGACCAGAGTTTAGTCTTCCAAGCTTTCAGATTATGATGGAGCCTTGCAGATGGACTGACTCAGATTGGATCTTGAAACAGGGGAATTCACCAGCCAGAGTAACTGCTGTCCAATTTCCTTGGTCAAATCATGGTGGGAAATTGACATTTGCAAAGGGGGATTTAATGAAAGAGTTTTCCTAACCTCCAGTTTATTCATACAGAAGACCAGACAAATCAAATTTGGAAGAGGTCACTGCAACCTTGAGTCTCACATTCTACTCCTTTCTGGTCTTGAAATAGTCCAGTTTTGGAGGTGCCAATGACTATTTCTCCACGGATTAATGCTCAGGGTTCAGCGGAGTGCTTTGGTTTTCCTCTCTGAAGAATGGTTAATGAAGTTTGGGATGCAAACAATGCAATAAACATTTTTGATCCAACTATGCCTCTGATGGAAGAACCCGCTTTTTGATACATTTTAATATTTCTCCCAAGAGTCCCTTGGGAGTTGGGCAGCATAGAAATATAATAAATAATAAATAATTTCTCTTTTCAGATGCTGAAAAATGCACCAAATGTCCAGCAGATCAGCATCCAAACATCAACCGAGATGAATGTATATCTAAGACTAAAACTTTCCTATCCTATCGAGAAAATTTGGGGATCATCCTAGTTTCCCTCGGAATGTTCCTATGTTTAGTAACAGGTTTTGTCTTGGGGATCTTCATTAAATTCAGAGAAACTCCCATAGTCAAAGCCAACAATCGGGACCTTTCCTACATCCTCCTCATCTCCCTCCTGCTTTCCTTCTTGACATCATTCCTATTCATTGGCCAGCCAAGGAGAGTTACGTGCCTTCTCCAACAAACAGCCTTCAGCAACATCTTCACAGTTGCCATTTCTACAGTCTTGGCCAAAACAATCACTGTAGTATTAGCGTTTTTTGCCACAAAACCAGGGAATAATATACAGAGATGGCTAGGGAAGACGATGGCCAATTCTATCATCCTTTCATGTTCTGGTGTTCAAATTGTCCTCTGCAGTATATGGCTGGGCACTTCTCCCCCATTTCCTGAGTCAGACATGCACTCACAATCGGCAGAGATCATCCTGCAATGTAATCAAAGCTTTCTTGTCATGTTCTACCTTGCCCTTGGCTACATGGGTTTCCTGGCTGTCATCTGCTTCACGGTAGCTTTCCTGGCCAGGAATCTACCTGGGGCCTTCAACGAAGCCAAGCTCATCACCTTCAGCATGCTGGTCTTCTGCAGTGTCTGGATATCCTTTGTGCCCACCTACCTGAGCACCAAGGGGAAGTATATGGTGGCCGTGCAGGTCTTCTCCATCTTGGCTTCGAGTACTGGCCTGCTATGCTGCATCTTCATCCCCAAGTGCTACATTATTTTTTTAAGACCAGACCTGAATACAAAAGAACATCTGATGTCAAAATAATATAGAAATGAACTTTTCATATGACCTTTCCCCAAATGCCAGTAAATAACTCAAAGAAATTAATGTGTCCTTTAAAGTTCATTTTAAAAAGTGTTCACACACATACACCTCTTTAATAGGCAATTGAGACATAAGGTATGTGGCCTTTCATGTCACTGGGCCCATGATAAGTTTTACCAGAACATTCTCATAGCAACCCCTGAATCTCAATATGCAAATATTTCTTCTAAATCCATTGTTCTCATCAATAAGAAAAGGGCAGGGAGAAAACTGAGATCTATTACATTATTTCCTATGAATATTTATGTATACAGTACATCATTTTACCCTCCTTTTTGAAATGTATAAGTACAAGCTCATCCTTTTGTCTGCAGCAGTGACCATCTTACTATTCCTTTGGAGGAGACTCCCTCCAAAGGAATACTGTCCACTAAACACTGCAGTGAGCCTTGACTCTTTGCTTTGTATTCTGAGTTTTGATTCCATACATCCAAAGTCAGGATGAACAACTTCAAGGAAGGACGTTAGTTCAAAGCCTAAAAGTCATTGGTTGCTCATATACCATTTCATAGGCAGACATATGTATTGAGTTCCTTTAAAGGTGGGTGTCAAGTGTCTGACTAGCACACCCAAAACAAGTAAACACTCTCAGGAGCTTGAATTCCCAAAAGTAAAACTTTACTGGATACATCATTTTGATACTGAAGAATCAAAAGCAGTTCTGGTTTTCCCGTGCAAATTTTGCCTCATTAAAAGAATAGCTTCCCTTTCTCTCCACCCCTGGGGGAACACATTATCTAATTATGAGACACCTGTTTGTTATGGGAACAGTCCACCTCCTCCTCAAGCACCTGCAGTCATGACCTTGATGGTTTCCAGGCTCTCACGGGTCCGTGCACACATTCTCGGCTCTCCATTTCATCCTTTCTCCCCCCAGCTCATTGGCAAGTTGAATAGCGATATTTGAATGAAGCAAAGCAGTTCAATCTTGACAGTAGGATTTTCATAGGCAGGATTTCCATGGGAAGGCAGCAAAGTCAACTTGAACCCATGGAAAGGATACCTCTCTCTAGATAGTCCTGAGGGACCTGGCCTTAGTCCCCTTCCTGGGAATGGGCTAAAAAAATCTGTACAGATGCTAATTATCTCCTATGTCTGTTGTCACTGGCTCGCTGTGCACTTTTGCTTACAGCCAGACAACAGAAACCAGGCAGGGGTGGGGGTATGATTGGAATGTACAGGTGGCTGGGAGGGAATTGAGGAGTGCAGTGTCTGTGGCCTGGGAGAATCTTGAAACCTCAAGTCTGAATGTAGTTTGTGCCCATCTATCTGAGCCCCAAGAGGAAGTATGTGGTGGCTTTCCAGATCTTCTCCATCTTGGCCTCTGGTGCTAGTCTTCCAAGCTATATCATCATCCCTAAATGCTGCCTAATTTTCCAAAGACCAAATCTCAATTGGAAACAATATTTAATGTCAAAGTAATAAAGTAAAATGAATTTATGGGTGGAAGGTTCCCCAAAAGATTAAGTGAAGATTTCAACACACAGTATTTAGCATGTTGATATTTAAAAATTAAAAAAGAAACAAAAAAATATTTCTTCTTCAACTATGAATTGGTTTTCAGAGTACAAACTAAGTTTCTGGATATGAATCTGTAGGGCTCCAGGAATGACTGCAGGCACCCTGAATTTTGAATCATTGTGTCAGTGGTTTCTGAGCTGACACATAACTTGTGGGTAATATTTACAAATGAAATACAGAAAACAAGCTGGTTAGTTCAACTCCACAAGAAACTATAAGCAAAAAAGAAGTCTTAATTGAGTGGCACTTGAAAAACCTGAAGCCAAAAGGCTGATGCAGCTCATAGTGAGGAAACATTCTCTTCAAGAATTTGCTAAATTTAATGGGAAGCATAAGTGGCCATTAAAGTAGTAAAATCAAGAGGAAATTATTTGCTGATCTCCACATTTGTCTGTCTCAAAATAGGGACTAATTACTCATCTCTAAATGGGATTTACAGGTACATAAATTCTCCTAGGTAAAAAGCCTACCTACATTGGTGGGATGAAACTCAGGACTGGAATGTACTGATGGAAGGATACAAACTATTCAAAAGAAATGGACCGAACAAAAAGAGGAGGTGGAGTTGCATTATATATAAAAGATCACTACATCTCTACAGAAATACACAAAACCAAGGATGAAAAACTCCTAGAATCCATATGGGTCAATTACCCTGATATCAACTGAGAGACAAACTCTGCAACATGTAGGAGTTCAAAGAGATTCCTAACTGACAACTTTGCCATCCAAAAGGTAGAGGAGGGAACTAGAGGAAAAACCAGGAGGTTGAGCAGGAGGTTGGACTAAAAGATCTCCAAAGTCCCTTCCAACTCAATTCTGATTTACTTGATAATAAGACATTAAAATAGAATAACAGAGTGGGAAGGGACCTTGGAGGTCTTCTAGTCCAACCCCCTGCTTAGGCAGGAAACCCTATAGCATTTCAGACAAAAATCTCTCTTTATCCCAGTTTTTTTGAAAGTATTTTATTCTAAAGATTTGAGCCAACCTCTTTAGTCTCCCTCATGGCCCATCTTCAAAGTTTGGAGCCACATCTGTGAGTTCTCACTTTAGCCCTTTCACTCATCCAGGGTTCAGGGAGCTGAAAGTTCTTTTCCATTCAATTATCAAAATCATAGTGATTTATTTGTTGTCTTTATGTTAGGACTCTAGACACCTTTCTGCAAATTTCCCAAAAATTTAAAACAGACATGTCACAAAACATTTTGATGTCAATATCAGACTCACAAGCAATGTTGGGTGACGTCTGTGTCAGAAATGTATGTAAATGTCTCTGGAGACAAAGCAAATCTCAGGGTAGTTTTAGATCAATAGCAATAGCAGTTAGACTTATATACTGGTTCACTGTGCTTTCCAGCCCTCTCTAAGCGGTTTTACAGAGTCAGCCTATTGCCCCCAACAATCTGGGTCCTCATTTTACCAACCTCGGAAGGATCGAAGGCTGAGTCAACCTTGAGCCTGGTGAGATTCGATCTGCCGAACTGCTGGAAGCCAGCAGTCAGCAGAAGTAGCCTGCAGTACTGCATTCTAAACACTGCGCCACCACGGCTGAATCTGTTTATATCTTTTGGCTGACTGTGATCAGATCTGAAACTTTCTGTCAGGAAAGAGATTTTGGTTTCTTCCACCTCTTCTTTTTCTCTCTTAAAAGCATATGACACAGAGAAGGCTCAGTCAGGGACAGAATACATGTTGCTGCTGCTTCTCTTCGTGCTGATTCTGTGGCCATGGGGATCTGGTGTGATGCACAAAGCCAAATGCCTCCTGACTCTGGAGCAGAGTGAAGTGGATCCAGAGCATCATTACAAGACAGGAGATTATATGATTAGTGGCATAGTCTCTGGAATGGGTGCTAGGTTTCCATTATTAAGCTTTGATAGGAGTCCTTCAACAAAATTCTACAGGTAAGTGAATTGTCCTGCATTGCATGACAGCCACTTCAATAAATGTCTACAGGCCTTGCCCTTTAAAAACACAGGGTGCTCTTTCCTGATCTCGTCTCTTTGCTAGCTTACTTTTGATTCCATCTTGGGCTCCCTGTTGCACACTGCAGATCAGGAAACACATTTCAAGCTTTAAAGTATAAAAACCCAGTCATGATACTTTCCCCCATCCACTATCCATTCTTTGCTATGAGCAGAGCTAGAGTGCGGACACAGAAGAAAGAGTGAAACCTCTCTTCCACCCCACTCCAGAGCTGAGCTGGTATCTGTGGGAGACCTGGTCCAAGTACAATAGAATGCTGTATTTTCTGATATTCATCAGAGATCACTCTACCATTGTTTCTCTCCAGTAAACCTTGCTACTGGGATGAATGTGTTCCAATTAAGAACATAGAAATTTATGGAAAGGGAAAATATATCTCATTTTCATTCGTGAGTTCATGCCAGGGACCGAAAAGATTTTATTTAAAAAGGGAGAAATAATCTATTAGTTGGTTGGTTCATTGATTGCTTTAGTTATTTACTTGTTTATACAATTCATAATCCAGATGTCTCTGGATGATTTACAATTAAAAGAAGAAATGGAAAACAGGAAAAGAATGAAAGAAAACCCCCCAAACAATAAAAAGTAACCAACAAAGCTCCATGGAACAGGGGCTCAACCTTAACTCTACCCAAGACACTAAAAATAATCTGGTCTTTAACAACTTAAAGTATATCAACATTAAATTGATAATAATCTGGTCTTTAACAACTTGGGTATATCAACCATGTTTACTAAGATATAGGAAGCAGTTCATCAGATATGGATCAAAATGCTAGAAGACCAGCACATGAAACTGAAGTTGTGACTTTTAATTATTACCATGTCATTTAAAATGTTCTATTGTTTTTATTCTTTTATTTATATTCCTTTTTGCTATTGAGGACATCAACCAGAAGGGCCACCTCTTACCCAACATCACCCTGGGTTATAATATCTATGAGAACTTCTTCAAGGTAGAGATGACTACAGATCCTTTGCTGGACCTGCTTTCAAACGGGGAGGCCAATGTGCCCAACTACAGATGTGGAAGGCAGAGAAACACAGTGGCTCTTCTGGAAGAATCTGAGACTGGCATCTCTATCCAGATTTCAACCATGGTGGGCACCTACAAAATCCCTCAGGTGTGTATTTCTTGCGAAGACAGTTTTGAGTCATGTAACTTTGAATAAGAGGTCCTCTGCAAATGAAAAGCAGAGCTTTTTTTATGGAAAAGATAGAACTTGCATTTTGCTTGTAACATATAAAACACCATCTTCCATTTCTTTCAGATCAATTATAGCTTTGCTTCTAGGATTATGGGGGATAAAACTCAGTTTCCTTTCTTCTACCCGATGCTCCCTGCTGAAGGAGTCCAGTACCCAGGGATGGTCCAGCTTCTCCTCTACTTCAAGTGGACCTTGGTTGGTCTCGTGGCTCCAGAAACTGACCAGGGGGAGAGGTTCATGAGAACAATGGCTTCTTTGATGTTAAGGAATGGCATTTGTACAGTTATATATCAAAGCTTTACACTGAATGTTGCGGATATGAATTTCAATTCAGATAAATATTACACATGGGTAAAAGTCAATGTGTTTGTTTATGGTTCAGAGACTAGTTCGTTCTTGATGGAAATGATAATTATCGATGCCATACTTACATATCTTTCAAAACATGTTGTAGGTAAAGTCTGGATCACCACAGCTCAGTGGGATTTCAGTCTTAATTTAATGGATAATGCGAATTCCTTGAAACACATAGGAGGCATTTTCTCTTTTGTGATAAAGAAAAGGAAATGGGCAAACTATGATGCTTTTAAAAACTTTGATGACACCCTAGTTGACGTTTTGGAGAAAACCTTTAGATGTTCATCCACCAAGGATGCCTTTTCAGTAAAAGTCTGGAGACGGTGTAGACAGAAAGAAGAACTGGTGGCTCTGAGGAAAGAGGACATTGATCGCATCCTGATCCTGGACAGCTATCTCATCTACAACACCATCTGGGCTGTGGGAAGGGCCCTAAATTCAGCTTATGTATCCACATCAAAGAGATCAGTGAGGAACAGAGTTATGAAGATAGAAGCTCCAAGGCTGAAGGCTTGGCAGGTATTTCCTTTCCATTAGTCTTATTTCCTTGAAATATGGGAATTAGTTTTATAAGTGGATTACTTGGTTATTTATTCTGAAACAAAAAACCTTAATTATTGTGAAACTCAAATCTTATGCAATTCTACTACTACTATTATTTTTTGCAATATGTTGTTATTTTAATTTTATGTTTTTCAAAGCAAATACATTGGTAACTTGATTCTTCAGCCATTCTTTTTTCCTTAAACTGATGAGGTGGTATAAACCAGAAGACAACTTTGGGTCATACATTAGACTATTAGAGACTATCAGGCAATTCTCTCCAATCTCAGAAAGGAATGACTAGCAGCCAGAAGAAAGATATTATTATTATTATTATTTATTATTATTTATTTGTTTGTCAAACATGTACAAGATAGCAGGTATAGGTATAAACATAAACATAATCCAAGTGAATACAGATAGATGAGGAAAATAGGACAGTAGGACAGGGACGGTAGGCACGCTGGTGCGCTTATGCACGCCCCTTACAGACCTCTTAGGAATGGGGTGAGGTCGACAGTAGACAGTCTAAGGTTAAAGTTTTTTGGGTTTGGGGAAGAAACCACAGAGTCAGGTAGTGAATTCCAGGCATTGATCACTCTGGTGAACCAATATCACCTCTGAAGAACAACACACAAAAAATAAGAATAACCTATTTTATTTATGCAATTAATGATAAAAGACAAGAGAGAAATCTAAAAACTCTCAAGTTAAAGGAAAATCAGAATGGCTGACACTTCTTTTACAGGGTCATTATTTTTAGACTAGAGGAATTATATATTAGTTCTGCTGTGATAAAGCAGCGGGGACAGGAACATGACCAGATGCATAATGTATGTCCTTTACAATCATTATTCTGAACTACATATTTAAACATTAAGCTAACAGCTGTTATTAGCACTTAGACTTATATACCGCTTTATAGTGCTTTACAGCCCTCTCTAAGCGGTTCACAGAGTCAGCATATTGCCCCCAACAATCTGGGTCCTCATTTTACCCACCTCAGAAGGATGGAAGGCTGAGTCAACCTTGCGCCTGGTGAGATTTGAACCGCTGAACTGCAGCTAGCAGTCAGCTGAAGTAGCCTGCAGTGCTGCACTCTAACCACTGCGCCACCTCGCCATTATTCCTCTGGTTATGGATATTTTTCTACCCAAGATTGCATCTGACATTAAAACCTGCTTTTTCAGCCGAGAGACAGAAATGTTCAGATCCCCCACAACACAGAGGAAGGAGGTCTTTTCAAAGGGCCATTAATGACATAAATTTTTATTTATCTTATTTTTTTTTCCAGCTTCATCCCTTCCTTCAAAGCTCCACGTTTTATAATAATACCATACAAGGAGTATATTTGGATGAGAAAGGAGATCTTACAGCTGACCTGGACATTGTGAGCTGGATTGTTTTCCCCAATAAATCTGTCAGGAGAGTGAAATCTGGGAATCTAGAAAAACAGGAATCCCAGGATTGTATATTATCCATTGACCAGAAGAGTATCTCACAGGTGGAAATGCTGAGCAAGGTGGGACTATTATTTATTTTATTCCACTGAAGGTGGCTATAACAGTAAAAAAAACAAAAAACTTTTGGGATAGGTAGGGGATTGCTTTCAATGTCTTTGAATTTTCACATCAGCTTACCAGACTCTCAAGAGTGAGAATTTCTTTATTGTCTGTTCAGATGGCCATGAACAATAATCTTCCATTTTCATGCAAACTATTCACGCAGTTTATGGAAAAGGAGGTAGACTGAGCTAATCATTCAAATAACGTGGTTTACCAAGCCAAAACAAAATGTCCATGCAATATAACACCGAACAATTATTGTATTTTATGTATGCCACCCATCTCACTATTCAGAGTTTTATTTCCTTTTCTCTCCTCAGCCCTTCCCTCCTTCTACATGTGTGGAAAGCTGTCGCCCTGGATTCATGAAGGTAGCCCAAGAAGGGAAGCCCATCTGCTGCTATGATTGTCGTCCTTGTGCAGAAGGAACCATCTCCACCATAGAAGGTGGGTGACACCAGAAAATGGGGCAGGCTTTTGCAAGGTCTATAAAGGGTTTTTTAAAGTAGGCATGGCTGTTTTAAAAATAATTTCTTTTTTCCATAATAAATGAAAAGAAATTCTCTTGGAAGTTAAATGTGGAGCCAGTTGTTCAAAGACAGGGAATCAAAGAAGCCTTGGAATTAGAACAGATATGACATTTCTTGCTCTTCATCTTGTTTACACATCAACCTCTATCATTGTTTTCTTGGTATCTCTGAAAAAATGGAGAATTTTTTTCTTCTCCTCTATCCTCCCACCTCTCTTCCTGAATCTAATAATACTGAAGGATAAACTTGCTTGTTTAACAGTCCCAGAAACATGTCCAGCCCTGAATCCATCCTTCCTTCCTTCCTCCCTCCCTCCCTCCCTCCCTCCCTCCCTTCATTTCACAGGACTGTTGCGGGAACTGCAGTGAAAGTGAAGAGGAACCAACTCGCTTATGAGCTGACTCAGAAAAGAAGGCACTCGCTTACAGTTCGAACACCTCCCTCCCTCCCTCATCCTTGATGAGAAATGTCTTTTCTTTAAGTGAGTGAAATGAACAAGAGTTTCCTCTTCTAGCTGGACTCATAGGACGAATGTTAAAGTTAAAAGTGAGGCTGATCTTTTTCCTCACCCCTCAAAATGGATGCCCAATGAGACAGAAGCCATTTGTGTGTGCTTTCCTGGAATAGGTGGGAGAATAAAAAAACAGAGGAACAAAGGCAAATAATGTTGCTGTCAACTCGTAAAGTATTCCTGGCCTGCTCTTGAGTTGCCATAGGCAGGACGGGGGGAGAACTGACGGAGCAACACGGCAGCAACCAGAAGCAAATTCCATGCATACCTTTCTCAAGGCGGCAGCCTAGTTTACCAGAGCCAGCCGGAGAGGCGTATTCTCTACAGCCCACGAAAGGCTCCGTTGGAGAATATGATTTATGACACACCCTGGGAGGAGGGGGGAAACAGGGTCATAGTTGGGACGTAAATTACGTGAGGCAGAGCTGACTCCACTTAGGTATGTGCCGACATGTTGCTCCTAATAAATAACTGGATTTCTTTTGAAACTTGGCTCGAGGCTCATGAATTAATTAAGGCATCCGTCGGAACCCTGACAGTTGCAGGATGCAACCTGAGTCAGTCACTGGACCACAGTTTAGTCTTACAAGCTTTTGATTGTTAATGGAGCTCATGAGGAAGGATGGACTCAGATTGGATCCTGAAACAGTGGAATACACCAGCCAGAGTTACTGCTGTCCACTTTCCTTGGTCAAAGCAGTGAGGGGAGGGGGAATTGACATTTGCAAAGTGGGAGCTGATACACGAGTTTTCCTAACCTCCAGTTTATTCATACAGATGAGCAGACGAATCAGATCTGGAAGGGGTCACTAAGACTTTGAGTCATACATTTTCCTCCTTCCTGGGCTTGAAATTGTCCAGTTTTGGAAGTCCCAATGAATTTTGATCCATAGAGAATTGCTAGGGAGGGAAGCCTGCGGAAAGCTTTGGTTTTCTTCTCTGAAGGGTGGTTAATAACTTCTGGGATGTAAACAATGCAAAACACATCCAAATCAATGCAAAACATACCATCAATACTCTAAGTATGCTTTATCAGAATTTGTTGCAGAAATTAAATCCAGAAAGCACACACAGATAACTGATTCAGCTGGATTCATTAACTTTTTTAGAATAGAATAGAATAGAATTCTTTATTGGCCAAGTGTGATTGGACAAACAAGGAATTTGTCTTTGGTGCATATGCTCTCAGTGTACATAAAAAGACAAGATACATTCGTCAAGAATCATAAGGTACAACACATAATGATAGTCATAGGGTACAAATAAGCAATAAGGAAGCAATATCAATAAAAATCGTAAGGATACAAGCAACAAGTTACAGTCCTGCAGTCATAAGTGGGAGGAGATGGGTGATAGGAACGATGAGAAGACTAATAGTAATAGTCATGCAGTCTTAGTAAATAGTTTGACAGTGGTGAGGGAATTATTTGTTTAGCAGAGTGATGGCGTTCGGGAAAAAACTGTTCTTGTGTCTAGTTGTTCTGGTGTGCAGTGCTCTATAGCATCAATTTGAGGGTAGGAATTGAAACAATTTATGTCCAGGATGTGAGGGGTCTGTAACTATTTTCACAGCCTCTTTTTGACTCATGCAGTAGACAGGTCCTCAATGGAAGGCAGGTTGGTAGCAATGGTGTTTTCTGCAGTTCTAATTATCCTGTGAAGTCTGTGTCTGTCTTGTTTGGTTGCAGAGCCAAACCAGACAGTTATAGAAGTGCAGATGACAGACTCAATTATTCCTCTGTAGAACTGTATCAGCAGCTCCCCTAAAGTCTACCACCATTTCTACAGTTTTGAGTGTGTTCAGTTCCATATTGTTCCAGTCGCACCACGAGGCTAGTTGTTCAACCTCCCATCTGTATGCGGTTTCATCATTCTCTCGAATGAGACCGATCACTGTTGTATCATCTGCAAACTTCAGTAGTTTAACAGATGGATCGTTTGAGATGCAGTCATTGGTATATAGAGAGAAGAGAAGTGGTGAGAGTACACAGCCCTGGGGGGCTCCTGTGCTAATTGTACAGGTATCTGATGTGATTTTGCCTAGCTTCACCTGCTGCTTCCTTTATATACATATAATACATGAAGATAAATGTACAATACCAATATAGATTCTTCTTCAACGTAGTAGCAGTTACAAGCAAAACACACAGGCAGACGTACAGCAGAGAGGCAAGTCCAGACTAGTTTAGCTTCTGCACAGACTCAGTTGCCTAAGCCACGACCAAACTTCAGACTTAAGTTTCTGTTTCCAAATAAGCCTCATTGGCTGAGCCTGTTACCATCTCTATTCATTGGCTGACCTTGTTACCATGTCTCCATTCAGTCCCCATTGGCTGATCTATTCCAGTCCATGAATATTCATACTCTGACATGCTTCTGATGGAAGAACCTGCTTTATGGTAGATGTTAATCTTTCTTTTTTCAGATGCTGAAAAATGCACCAAATGTCCAGCAGATCAGCATCCAAACATCAACAGAGATGATTGTATACCTAAGACTGAAACTTTCCTATCTTATCAAGAAAATTTGGGGATCATCCTAACTTCCCTTGCAATGTTCCTCTCTTCAGTAACAGGTTTTGTCTTGGGAATCTTCATTAAATTCAGAGAAACTCCCATAGTCAAAGCCAACAATCGGGACCTTTCCTACATCCTCCTCATCTCCCTCCTGCTTTCCTTCTTGACATCGTTCCTATTCATTGGCCAGCCAAGGAGAGCCACTTGCCTTCTCCAACAAACAGCCTTCAGCAACATCTTCTCAGTTGCCATTTCTACAGTCTTGGCCAAAACAGTCACTGTGGTATTAGCGTTCTTTGCCACAAAACCAGGGAATAATATACAGAGATGGATAGGGAAGACCATGGCCAATTCTATCATTCTTTCTTGTTCTGGTGTCCAAGTTGTCCTCTGCAGCATCTGGTTGGGCACTTCTCCCCCATTCCCTGAGTCAGACATGTACTCACAATCTGCAGAGATCATCCTGCAATGTAATCAAGGCTCCATTGCCATGTTCTACCTTGACCTTGGCTACATGAGTTTCCTGGCTGTCATCTGCTTCACGGTGGCCTTCCTGGCCAGGAATCTACCTGGGGCCTTCAACGAAGCCAAGCTCATCACCTTCAGCCTGCTGGTCTTCTGCAGTGTCTGGATATCCTTTGTTCCCACCTACTTGAGCACCAAGGGGAAGTATATGGTGGCTGTACAGGTCTTCTCCATCTTGGCTTCGAGTACTGGCCTTCTGTGCTGCATCTTCATCCCCAAGTGCTACATTATATTTTTAAGACCAGAGTTGAATACAAAAGAACATTTGATGTCAAAATAAAACAGAAATGGACTTTTCATAGGACTTTCCTGAAGATGCTAGTTAGAACTCAAAGATATTATTTTCTCCTTTAAAGTTCCTAAAAAAAGCATGCATTCACACAAACACACCTGGTTTTAGTTTGAATCACAATGGACAATGCACTAGTTTGCAATAAATATATTTCACCTTTTTTCCTTGTGTTCCAGTATGTAGAAAATTCCTCTCTGAGTCTTCCCCTTTTCCAAAAATATTGGTTTTTGGTTTATGTTGCTGAATTTGTTAAAAGCAGTTTAAAAATCTCAACCTCTGCTTTTCTCTCTGCCACCATCTGCTCCCATAGACAAGAATATAATTCCATTAATATACCGTATTTTTTCGGAGTATAAGACGCACGTTTTTACCGCCAAAAAGAGGGTGAAAACCTGGGTGCATCTTATACACCAAATGTAGCCCCACCCAGCCACCCCCGCCCTTTGGCCTCTGCCTCCCAGCAATTTACCTCCTTGCAGCAAACAGAACAGAGCCTGGTAAGCCAAGCAACTGATTATCAGCTTCCCGAACATCAGCTGATTCAGGCTGCAGGCAGACAGCATGTGCTAAAACTGAAAGTGAAACTAACTGCAAGGAGGCAAATTGCTGGGAGGCAGAGGCAGAATTTTATTTTCTTGTGCTAATCACTGCTGAAACTGGCTGTTCGTTGTTTGCTGCAAGGAGGTAAATCAATAACTATAAATGCCTTTAGAATGTTCAAATTATTAGACTTATTTTTTAAAGACTGCTTTATTATTGTTCTAGACAACTTAACAACATGAAGAAGCTTTTTAAAATAAATGATAATTGGGAGGAGTTAGTGTGACTACATTTAAGAAAACTTTCTGCCATTAATATACTGCCATAATGTACATTTCTCCAATTCTTTGCTATTTCTATGGGTCAGGCACACATGCACAGAAATACACAGCAAACAGTGTATATCATCTGTACTGTTTGCTGTTTGCTGGGAGGCAAATTGCTGGGAGGCAGAGGCAGATTTTTTTTCTTGTTTTCCTCCCCCAAAACTAAGGTGCGTCTTATACTCCGGAGCATCTTATACTCTGAAAAATATGGTATCTAGAGCCTCATTCCCCTGACTAAAACTTCATCCATCATCTCAGTACACACTACTATAGCAACCCACTCACGTATATGCCTACTAGCAATCTGGGTGTTCCTTTTGTCCCCTGCAACCTTTTCCCCTTTGACCAATCAAAGGGACTCGCAGGAGTCTTCTCCAGCACCATAGTTCAAAGGCCTCAATTCTTTGGCGCTCAGCCTTCCTTATGGTCCAACTTTCACAGCCATACATTGCAACTGGGAAAACCATAGCCTTGACTATATGCACTTTTATTGGCAGGATGATATCTCTGCTTTTTAGTATGCTATCTAGATTTCCCATAGCTTTCCTCCCCAGGAGCAAGCGTCTTTTAATTTCTTGGCTGCAGTCCCCTTCTGCGGTGATCTTGGAGCCCAGGAAAATAAAATCTGTCACTACCTCCATTTCTTCCCCATCTATTTGCCAGGAATTGAGAGGGCCGGGTGCCATGATCTTAGTTTTCTTAATGTTGAGTTTCAAGCCAACTTTTGCACTCTCCTTCTTCACCCGCATCAAGAGGCTCTTTAGTTCCTCTTCACTTTCTGCCATTAGAGTGGTATCATCTGCATATCTGAGGTTGTTGATATTTCTCCCGGCAATCTTAATTCCAACTTTTGATTCATCTAGCCCCGCCTTTCTCATGATGTGCTCTGCATATAAGTTAAATAGGCAGGGCGACAGTATAAAGCCTGGCCGAACTCCTTTCTCGATTTTGAACCAATCAGTGATTCCCTGTCCAGTTCTCA
>QLTV01003453.1:171569-188472 GCA_003457575.1 Thermophis baileyi
ATATAATGCAAGCATGATTATGAGTACAAGAAGTATGATATATGGGTACATTAGGACAGGGACGGTAGGCACGATTGTGCGCTTATGCACGCCCCTTACAGACCTCTTAGGGGTGAGGTCGATGGTAGATCATCTAAGGTTAAAGTTTTTGGGGTTTGGGGAAGAAACAACTGGGTCAGGTAATGTATTCCAGGCATTGACCACTGTTGCTGAAGTCGAATTTTTTGCAATCAAGTTTGGATCGGTTTACATTAAGTTTGTATCTATTGTGAGCTCGTGTATTGTTGCGGTTGAAGCTGAAGTAGTCATTAATAGGTAGGACATTGTGGCAGATAATTTTGTGAGCTACACTTACTTCTGTACTTACTTACTGTACTTCTGGTAGTTCTCAATCCACATACAGCTGAAGCCTAGCTTGTAGGATTTTAAGCATAACTTTACTAGCATGTGAAATGAGTGCAATGGTGCGATAGTTTGAACATTCTTTGGCATTGCCTTTCTTTGGAATTGGAATGTAAACTGACCTTTTCCAATCCTGTTGCCACTGTTGAGTTTTCCAAATTTGCTGGCAAATTGAGTGTAGCACTTTTACTGCATCATCTTTTAAGATTTTGAATAGCTCAGCTGGAATACTGTCACCTCCACTAGCTTTGTTGTTACTCAGATTTCCTAAGGCCTATTTGACTTCACATTCTAGGATGCCTGACTCGAGGTCAGTGACCACCCCATTGTGGTTATCAGGGACATTAAGTTCGTTCTTGTATAGTTCTTCTGTGTAATTTTGCCACCTCTTCTTAATCTCTTCTGCCTCTGTTAGGTCCCTGCCATTTTGGTCCTTTGTCATGCCCATCTTTGCATGAAACATTCCCTTCATATCTCCAATTTTCTTTTCTCTGGCCCTCCCTATTCTATTGTTTTCTTCTATTTCTTTGCACTGTTCATTTAAGAAGGCATTCTTATCTCTTCATTTGAAGCCAATAGGAAATGTGACGAAGATCCAAAAAATTGAACTAAGGGGCGGCCACAAAGAAGAGGGCTCAAATTATTTTTCAAAGCACCAGAAGGCAAGACAAGAAACAATGGATGGAAACTTATCAAGGAGGGAAGCAATCTGGAATTAAGGAGATACTTCCTAACAGTGAGAACAATTAACCACTTGAACAGCTTGCCTTCAAAGGGATTGGGCAACCAGTTGTCTGAAATGGTATAGGGTCTCTTGCTTGAGCAGTGGGTTGGAATAGAAGACCTCCAAGATCCCTTCCTATTATTCTATGTTCTGTGATCTAAAATTCCAGTGTGCTAACTATTTGCCTCTAGGCAACACATTCACAAGTATTCAATGACTAGTATTTGGTTTACTATATCACTCTTCCCCAATTCTACTACAACTCCTGTACCTCCACTATTTCTCTTTGTGAACCTTCCTTCTGGAGAACAGTAACTCTTTCATTTGCCTCAGGCTGCTATAGGCTGTTTTAGTTTCCTAAATGAGCACAGGCCATCTTCCCTCTCACTACTGCACTCAGTAGTGCATTTAAAAGAGACATCATCACCCAGAAAAAAGGCACCATCAAATGTTCTTGTAATTGGAAGAAAAGTCACCCAGACTTCCCTAGGGAAAAAAAGCTGTGTGTTGGTGATAGGAGTTTCAATTCTCAAGGGAATAGAACCAGCCATCTGGAGACTGGACAACCAATATAGGGAGGTATGTTGTCTCCCTGAAGTAAAAAATCAAATGTGGCTGAGAACCTTACTAAAATGATCAACCCCATAGATTACTACCCCTTTCTTCTCCTTCACATAGGGACCAATGACACAACAATGAACCTAGAAACAATATTGAGAGATTATGAGTAGTTAGGCAAGAAAGTTAAGGAATAAGGAGTACAAGTGGTGTTTTCATCTGTACTTCCAACAAAAGGTCAACTACCAATGAGAGAACAAAAGATTATAGAAATGAATCATTGGCTTAAAGCAGTGGTTCTCAACCTTTCTAATGCCGCAACCCCCCGTGACCCCCCCTGCCACCGCGACCCCACCCCGCTGCCGAAGATAGGTAATAAAACAGGATATCCTTGTGAGATCATGTGAGCTGAACGCACCTTATCCTTTTTTTTTTTCTTTTTTTTATACATCTCAATGTGTGAATGACATGATACCCCGCCGCCGCGACCCCCTCCCTGCCCCCTCCCCACGCACGATGAGGTGACAAAGGGGGCGTGGCACCAGAGGTGAAATGCTCCCAGTTTGGGCATGCCTGCGGGTCGCCGGAGAAGCTGGTAGCGACGGAAGCGGGAAACTTTGCCCACCCGCCCGGACGCCGGCATTTGGGTTCTTTTACCCTCTGCGCATGCGCAAAGTGTTCTGCGCATGCGCAGAGGGTAAAAGAACCCAAATCGCTGTGTCCGGGCGGGTGGGTGAAGTCTCCCGCTTCTGTCGCTACCGGCTATCCGGCGACCCGCAGGCACGGCCGAACCAGGAGCATTTCACACCTACAGTGATGGTGGCACCAAGATGGCAGGCTAACGCACGTGGCGACCCCTGTGAAATGGTCGTTCGACCCCCAAAGGGGTCGCGACCCACAGGTTGAGAACCGCTGGCTTAAAGGTTGATGCCATCAAGAGAACTTTGGATTCCTAGACCATGATCTGCACTTCCTACATGACGGACTTTTGGCAAAAAAAAATGGGCTGCACTTCACAAGAACTGGGAAGAATGTATTCAGAAAATGACATATCAGAAGGGCTTTAAACTAAAAAAAGAGGGGGGAGGGTGATCAATCTTTAGGATATTTAGGACAATCTTTAGGATCTTTGGGACCTAACCAAAGAATCTTGGGAAACTTTAAAGAATGTGATTATAAAGTTTTTCCATTACCAGAGAAAATATGTCTTCTGCTTTTTATTTTGGATCCTTTGGATCCAGTATATGAAGAAATGCTATCTGGTAGGATCTGGAAGTTTGCCTGATTCATTATTGACTTCTAATAATGTAGGTCAGGGGTGTCAAATTTGGGGCTCAGGGCCCAGATGCGTCACGCCCTGGCCATGCCCACTCCCAGGTTAGCGGAGGGGGGAAATGTCATGATATGTCATGTGATGATGATGAGATGATGCACGTTTGACACCCCTGATGTAGGTTCATGTGTAGCTTCTGCAAATTACACAAGAAATCATTTAGGCCCCAGGACCAGTGGTTAAATCCAATTTTTTTTACTACCGGTTCTGTGGGCGTGGCTTGGTGGGCAGGTGTGGCTTGGTGGGCGTGGCTTGGTGGGCGTGGAAGGGGAAGGATACTGCAAAATCTCCATTCCAACCCCACTCCAGGGGAAGGATACTGCAAAATCTCTATTCCCACCCCACTCCAGGGGAAGGGTACTGCAAAATCCCCATTCCCTCCCCACTCCTGGGGGAAGGATATTGCAAAATCTCCATTCCCACCCCACTCTCGGGCCAGCCAGAGGTGGTATTTGCCGGTTCTCTGAACTACTCAAAATTTCCGCTACCGGTTCTCCGAACTACTCAAAATTTCCGCTACCAGTTCTCCAGAACCTGTCAGAACCTACTGGATTTCACCCCTGCCTAGGACTTCTTCCAATTTTACAGACTATTAAAATATAGCTATATTTTAAGAAAATCATAGTCTTCTTAGCTTCTTCCTGTGGGGATGCCTCTTGGAAAATGTAGCTGATAACGGTTGTTGTCCCAAGAAGGTATATCTTGAAAGACAAAGGGACAGGAAAATTAAAGAAAAGAATTAAAGAAAAGAATTAAAAGGAGAATTAAAGAAATGCTGCTTGTGGATTTCTTTCAGTTATGGAAAAATGCACCGAGTGTCCAGATGAAAAATATCCAAATGAGGACAGAATCCAATGTATCCCCAAAGTTATAATCTTCCTGTCTTATGAAGAACATCTGGGCATCATCCTGGTCTCCTTTGCCCTATTTGTTTTCCTAATCACAGGCTTTGTGTTAATCCTGTTCATTAAATACCTAGAAACTTTGATTGTCAAAGCCAACAACCGGGATCTCTCTTACATCCTCCTGGTCTCCCTCCTGCTTTGCTTCTTGTCTCCTCTTCTCTTCATTGGTCAACCAAGGAAAATCACCTGCCTTCTCCGACAAACAGTGTTCAGCATCATCTTCTCAGTTGCCATTTCTTCTCTCTTGGCCAAAACGATCACGGTGGTGCTGGCTTTCTTGGCCACAAAACCAGGAAACCGAGTGAAGAGATGGTTGGGGAAGAGCTTAGCCAATTCTATTATCCTTTCTTGTTCTGCTGTCCAAATTATCATTGGCTCCATCTGGCTTTTATTTTCCCCTCCATTCCCTGACTCTGACCTCCACTCCCAGCCTGAATTGATCATCCTGCAATGCAATGAAGGCTCTGTTGTCATGTTCTACATCACACTCAACTACATGGGCCTCTTGGCTGCCATCTGCTTCACAGTGGCTTTTCTGGCTAGGAATCTCCCTGGGGTCTTCAATGAAGACTCTTTATTGATCACCTTTAGCATGCTGGTCTTCTGCAGTGTCTGGGTGAGTTTTGTGCCCACTTACCTGAGCAGCAAAGGAAAATACATGGTGGCTGTGCAGGTCTTTTCCATCTTGGCCTCCAGTGCTGGTCTGTTGGGCTGCATCTTCATCCCCAAGTGCTACATTATCCTTCTGAGGCCAGATCTGAATACAAAACAGCATCTTACAACCAGAAGAAATGTATAAATGTGAGACAGATGAATTTGTGCTCTCAACATGTTCCAATGGGCAAAACATAGAAAATGACCCAAGCTATCCTCCACACATGTGTTGGGACAATGGTTTTGGGCAGTTGGAAGGCATTGTCCCACATCTTTGTCCAGTAGAATTGCAATATGCCTGCTGAGTGCTTTGAGCAGCCGCAAAATCATATTTGTGTGTACCTTCAACCTACCTGAGGCCTGAAATGCCACACCCAAATATTATAAATTATCAGCAAATGGAATTCCTGGCACTATTGGACTCAAGATCTCAGCAGCAGCAGCAAAAGGAGAATGAAGAGACACTTTCTAGCCAAATTAGGAGGAGGAGAATCTGGATTACCCACCCGGTCAACTAAATTGTTTTATAGAAGTTAAACAAGAGGGGAGCTGAAATGCAGCCTCATAAGATTTGTACAAAACAATTCCTAAGAATTGGATGTGTCAGGTCCACTGTTGTGTCCTGCCATTATGCTGAGGGGGAGGGGGGATGGCATACTTGAGATTTTTTCACTTCTGCTGCTTGCTTGGGAATTGGGGGAAGGGCTATCTTCAGAAATGGGACAGACTCCTTTCCAGAAGGTTTTCGCCTGGTTCCAAGGCCATTCACACCCTGAGTGTGATCTGCCTAGCACAGTGATGGTGAACCTTTTTGGCACTGAGTGCCAAAAAGGGAGCGCGCTCGCTCGTCTGGGCTGCAACCCGGAAGAGGAGCTGCCCAGGGGGCATGCGCGCGCCTGAAAATGAACTTCTGGTTTCCGGCATGTGCGCCAGCCAGCTAGTCTTCCGGTTACTGGCGTGCATGCGCACACGACAATCAGCTGGCCAGTGCGCATATTCACGCAGGAAAACAGAAGACCTGTCTTCCAGTTTCTGGCACTGCCACATGCACGAAGGCCAGCTGATCGTCATGCACGCATGTGCGCCAGAAACCAGGAAGAGGAATGGGCGCCGCCGCGCGTGCCAGGCGACATGGCTCCGCATGCCACTTCGGGCACGCGTGCCATAGGTTCGCCATCACGGGCCTAGCACCTCAGAGTTCTCAAAACATCTTCTTGGCATCCCATTGGCTACCAGTGGACTGGTGAGGGGGGCTGGGATTGAGAAACCAAAAAAATTGCTTTACGCTTTGCGTGGGATCCTCAACTTCACCTAGTTTCTCTCAGTAAAAGTTCTTTTGATTCAACTCAATGGATTCAAGAGTCTTGTTTTCCTGAGGGGCCGACTGGGGCAGGTCAGATAGGATGTGTGAGTTTCCCATTGATCTGGTGTGAGGGAGAGATTGGGCATAATTACTCATTAAGAAGGTGGAATAAATCATCCATTTCCTTCTGCTGTTAGTGAACACTCCAGAGTTATTAGTTATTTTTTTATGTAAGAATAGACTGGACAGCCACTTGTCTCAAACTGTATAAGGTCTCCTACTTGAGCAGGGGGTTGGACATGAAGACCTCCAAGGTCCCTTCCAGCTCTATTTTGATGGATTTGGGTGGTCACTGAGAGATGAAGGTGTACCTTCACTTGACCCTGAAGACCTTACATTTTTTAAATGGAAGAGAACCGGTTTTTGCTAAGTGTCTACATAGACATCGATAATGTGGCCAGATTTTGTGCAGTGTCTTTTGTATTAGAGACAAACGTTAATCGTATGTGTCAATTTCCTTCACACCATCTATCAGATTAACTAGTTTTCATATATGGATGTGAAAGATTTTTTAAAATTAGCTTTTTTAATTGTTCAGTTTTTAATTTGTCTTCCTTGTCTACAATTCTACAAAGCTCCCTCCATCCAATCACTGTTTGAGAAGTGTGTGAGAAGAACTGTGTCAGGAAGTCACCCATGGATCTTCCGTGGTGGACATGAACTGGGTCTCCTTCCTCCTCATCCAATACCTAGAATGCTGCATCAGCGTTGATTTGAACTCTCTCTTAAAACGGTGGTTGACTTTCTATAAATTGTTCCCTGAAAGCCTGATTCTAAATTTTCTCTTCGGCTTTTGGATAGATGGGCAAATTTTGAAGGAGATCTCTTTGTGTTCAGTTACTCAAAAGCTGTCAAATCTATAAAATTGCTTCTGTTTTTTACTCCAAATAATCCTTCTAATTATTGGACCAATGTTTCCAAGGCATTTAGATGCTTACAATCTACTCTGTTCCACTGCAGAGTCAAGAAACATTCGGTATAGCTGGACAGATCCAGCTCGATAAAAAGCCAAGCAATTTGAAGGCATTTTAGGTGTTTCGAAATAAGTGGCAGTGAAATTTAATTGTTCAATGCTTTTGTGGTCCAAGCCACAGGACCAGATTGTAATATAAAACTATGGATTATTTTGACCACTAGGGTGATTAGAGGGTGTATTTAGAAATTCAATGGTCTGTTGCAAACTGATGGTCCATGAAGTTGGCTCCAGAATTAAGCATGGCCTGGTTTCTAAGTGAGGTTCCCTTAGTATCTGTTGGTACCTGCAATGACATTGAAACCGTAGGCGTTTTGAGAAAAGATCACATTGGTCTACGGAATAACAGAGTTGGAAGGGACCTTGCATGTCATCTAGTCCAAACCCCAGCTCATATACTATTTCTGAAAAGTGACTGTCCAGTCTCTTCTTGAAAGCTTCCAGTGATGAAGCACCCACAACTTCTGAAGGCAAGCTGTTTCATTAATTTATTGTTTTCACTGTCAGTAAATTTCTCCTTATTTCAAGGTTGAATCTCTCCTAGATCAGTTTCCATCCATTGTTCCTTGTCTGGCATTCGGGTGCTTTGGAAAATGGGTTGACCTCCTCCTCTCTGTGGCAGCCCCTCAAATATTGGGACACTGCTATCATGTCACCCCTGGTCCTTCTCTTCACTAGACTAGCTGTGCCCAATTCCTGTAACCATTCTTCATATGTTTTAGCCTCCAGCCCCTTAATCATCTTTGTTGCTCATCTGTGCACTCTTTCTAGAGTCTCAATGTCTTTTTTATAGTGTGGTAACCAAAACTGGATACGGCCTGCGATACAATCAGGTTTAACACCCCTGCTCTAGGGGGTTGGCTATTCATGTCAGCTTAGTATCATCTGCAAATTTGATAAGTTTCCTTTCTTTTCCCTCATCTAAGTCATTTATGAAGACACTGAAGGGCAGCAGAAGTCGGTTCCCTGGGTGCTGGAGGATGCGATCTTCCTCCAGCATCACTTTCTGGAAATGTCCTGATAGGAAGGATCAAAACTACAACAGTACTCCCAGAGGTATATCTGTGATTTTTTTCCCCCACTAACATACTTTTCTCCATCTACCCCTCTGCACATGGAGCCCTGAAAAAGTTCAGAATCTCTAGAGGAGAAGATGCTTCTCACTGTAATTATGACCATCCTGATCTTTGAGATCTCTTTGCTACTTCTTCAGTTAGTGCCTTTGAGGTAAACATCAGACTGAAGCAACCTGAAAGGGATCTTGCATCAGAAAAAGATAAATACCTCCAGCTATGCTGAGTGCGCTGTACAAGATTCAGGACAGGTGGGGGCTGTGCTATTGAACATATTTTTCTCTCCTTTCCAGGTGAAGCTGGTTTGTCTCTATCAGAATCAGGAAAGCCACTGGCATTTCCATCTTGTGAGAGTGCTTTGAATTCTTCTAACTATTCTTGTTGTTCGTGTTTAGAAATGGACTGAATTGATTCAGTCCAATGAATTATGGCTCTCCTGCTTCTGCTGCTGATGCTGCTGATGTCCCAGCCAGTCTCTGGGAAGCTTAGAACGAAGTGCCCTCTGAGTTTGGAGCAGCAAGATAAAAACAAACCATGGAGCTATTACAGGCCAGGAGATCATCTCATTAGTACAGTTGTCACTGAAACAAAAATGCCACGTAGAACTTTGCCTTTCAACAGGGCTCCTTCTAGTCAGTCTCACTCGTAAGTCATTCATCGTGATAGAGTTGGATTCCCTCCCTCCATTTGCAGTTGTAACATTTTTCTTATTTTATTCTTATTTCACATATTCCTATGTTGCAGGACCTATCTAATTTCCTAAAATTATGGAACATTCTTTTCCTTTTATGATGGTTCTACTTTAACAATTAAATGATTTTGAATCTGGTAATGGGCAGAGGAAAATTAACTCTACTACAAATTATGGTCTATTTGTAATTGTTATATCTGGTAGAGGACTATCTCTATCTATTCTTCTCGCCAATACAAAAAAGTTAAATAGTGTTGAGTGACTATCATTTGCCTCTGCTTTGGGGTTAGTTTTATGCAGTACAAACTTACACTCAGTGGGCTTCAGGTGACAAAGAGGATAAAATTGAAAACATTATTTTGGTTTTGTTGTTGTTGATGGTAAGAAGATGAACATTTTTTTTACAGTAGTTTACCTTTTCGAGAATCGAATCTTCTGTGGTACATTTTTGCCATTCAACACATCAACCAGAGACCCCAGATTCTGCACAATCTCACTTTGGGCTACAACATTCATGACAACTATTTCAACACATTTGGGACTTCAGATGCCTTGCTGGACATGCTCTCTACTGGAGAAGCCAACGTTCCCAACTACAGCTGTGGAAGGAAGGAGAACCTTTTGACTCTTGTTGATGGAGCTAGAAGGGAGATTTCCATGCAGATGTCAACATTATTAGGCATCTACAAAGTTCCACAGGTTATGTGTGTGTTTCTCTATCTGGTAAAGTGAGTGTAGTGGTGGTGGGTGAGCAATAGATCCAATCATACTTTCTCCATGGAAATCAAGAGCTGCTTTTCACTATGACCATTGGATCAGAGAAATCATATCCTCTCATGACACCATCCTCTTTGTTTTTGGGTCTTTTAAAGTGAGGAGAGAGTCTGTGTCCACTCAAAATTTCTTGTGTAGAAAAGGAATGGGCAGCAGTGATGGGAAGCTCATATTTTGTATATGATCTTAGCCAAAATAATATTTTCAATGGTGAACAAATCCTAGATTCATGGAAAGAATTCCAATGAATTATCTTACAATAGCATTAATAAACCAGTTTTTTTTAAAAAAAAAATAATAATAATAGGAATATTACCCAAAGTGTTACTATTTTTACCTTAATCTCTTCATGGTCAATTTATGAAAAAAGACTTAAAGTGAAATAAGACCCTGGAGAGAATCATGGGAAACCATGATTTGCTCCCTTTACAGATCTTAGCATAACATTTGACACAGTAAACAGAGAAATATGAAGAAGGAAATTGATTGCCCTTAACAAGTTTCCCAGACTACTGGCCCTGATCAAAATCCTTTATACAAACACTAGTTTGAGAGAGCAACTCTCAAAGGAGGCATGAGAAGAAAGCTCACTAGTTACCAAAAGGTAAGGCAAGGGTTCAAAGTTGATATAAGGTTTCAAGAACCAAGATCAATGCAGGAGTTCCTCATGAGTAATTTTCCTTTATTGTCCTTCACCTACAGACATAATCTTGACAGATTAAAGCAACTATCTGCAAAGCTACAGATATACTCTGTGAACTACTGGGGTGTGTGTGTCCATCTTTGCCCTCTTCCTGCTTTCAGACATGCCTTCTGAGAAGAGGCCTCTCCCTCCTACAACTCCTGTCTACATTCCACCACACTAAATACCTATTGAAACACCTTGTTATAGACTCACAATATGATATTAACATATTTGCAAGTTGGGTTGTGTAGGCTATTAAGAAGACTTGGCTCCTACTCTCATAATATTCTATGGTTATTAATAAATCAAAGTCAAAAGTTATCATCTTTGGAAAATGACATCATAACCATAGATGGCTGTTTAATTGTTCTAAAGGTCTTCAGCTCCATTTATTAACATATATGATGTCAATCATCCCAAAGGTGCTTTTTCAAAAGGCAACTGGACTCTGTTTTCCCTTGAAGATGTTCCGCTTCTCAACCCAGAAGCTTCTTCAGTTCAAAAGAGAACATCTTCAAGGAAAAGCAAAGTCCAGTTGCCTTTTGAAAAAGCATCTTTGGGACAACAATGATCTGGATGACTGAGAATCTCTACAAATATACAATGTCAAGATTACCCCCATGGTCTTATATCAAGCTGAAGTTTGGGAATTTAAAATATGTCACCAATAGAACAAATTTACTGTAGCAAGATTTGAGCAGATGGAGCCAATGATTTAACCAAGTCCATTATAATGGACATACATGTATTTCCAGAGTTCCACAGGTAGGAGACATAGAACATAGAATAACAGAGTTGGAAGGGACCTTGGATATCATCTATCCAACTCCCTACACAAGCAGCAGAGTCTTTACCGTCTCAGACAAGTGGCTGTCCAGTCATTTCTGAAAAACTCCAGTGATGATCTATTATTTGATAACACATCTATTTTGTAAGAAAGATGGATCAGTATCTGACTGCAAAGACGAATAACCTATTAGGATATTAAAACATATATTCCTATATGGTCAAAATAAAAAAAAATGCATATAATTCTGCCATTTATTTGAAAGAAACAGTTCAGTTGATAACTGCACATGTGAGATTGTGGGCGGTAAATTGTATGGGTGAAACAGAAATATTCACTTTCTTTTTATTCTTTGTTATGCAATTTCTTTCTTTTATTTTTATATACAGTCTTATATAATATTTTCTTTATTACATATTCTGATAGGCCCTAATGGCTAATCAGCAATAAACGATTGCACTATGTTCTTCAAAATAAAGTTGTATTTCTTAAAAGCTCATATTTTAGAGTTAATCTGGCCAAAAGTATAACACAGGATCATTCCTTGCATTCTCAGGTCAATGACAGAGTTGCTTCAGAGGCTCTGATGGATAAAAGCCAATTCCCTTTTTTCCACCGGATGTTACCCCCAAAAGACATTCACTACCCAGCAGTTGTCCAACTGCTCCTCCATTTCAGATGGACCTTGATTGGGCTCTTTGCTTCAGACACAGAGGAATGAGACAATTTCATGAGGGCTTTTACTCCCATGCTTCTCAGGAATGGAATTTGTGCTGTTATATCACAACAATTCTCAAGGACTGGGTATACGGCATCTCTCAGGGATGCCATCTCTAAATGGAGAAAAGTCAATGTCTTTGTTCACTTCATAGAATTTGTTTCCATTTTTGACAGAATTCTTCCTTTCCATTTAATATTTATGCGTTTGCCAGGACCCATGGAAGGGAAAGTCTGGATCACCACAAATTCGAGGAATGTGATAATTTTCAGGCACAGACTTTACAAATATGTCCATAGCTTATGGACCTTTATTTATCAGTTGAAAGAAAGGAAAGCAACTGATGACATTCCATCCAATATCTATGTAGATCCCCAGTTTCAAGATCAACATTTTCGCTGTTCTTTTTCAAATCATGGCTTTTCTGTCAAAGGCCGGAGAAGATGCACCCAGAAAGCACCACTGGAGACCCAAAAGGGAGAGAACAGGATACCGATAATGAATACCCAGCATGTCTACGATATTGTTCTGACTCTGGCCCATGTCTTGAATGCTGCATATTCTTCCAGATCCAGGAAGAGAAGGGAGAAGACTGAAATGAGGGGAGTTCTAAGGCTGCAGCCATGGCAGGTATGGCGGTCACAAAAAGGATCCATGAAACGTAGTTTTGTTTTCCTTTCAGAAGAAATCCAAAGGAGAAGGAGGAGAACCTTCTCAACCTCCTTCTGCTAGTAAAGGTCAACAGGCTTGGACAATCTAATACCTCAAGGGATAATGTTTCAGAGAGTAGACACCAGACAGATACATTTTGATATTAAACATCACAAATTTAAAAGGTATTATTTACATTTTTAAATAAACTCCTGCAGATAAGGGTTTTTTTTTATCAGCACCTCAGAATCTTTTCTTTATAAAATTAAAGGAGACCTTGAGACCATCTAGCACAACCCCTCCTCTCTGGATAATACTTTTCTGAGTAATCACTGCTGCATTAAGACAATCAGTGAAGGGGAGACTAAACCTTTCTGCTTTACTGGCTCACTTCTAAAACTGATCTAAAATCCTTCCTTTTAGGATGTTTTACTCTCATTTAGCTAGAATCTCCTCTCTTGTAACTGAGTTCATTTTAGCATGTCTCAGGCTCTGGACTAACAATGAATCAATTTGAAACTTCTGCTTAATATATTTTACTTGTCGGAAGAGTGCTGTTTCCTTCCTTCTCCAACTAAGAAATTTTGCTAGGGAATGATCAGATAAGGGAAGGGGAGATTGCAACTGCATAACAGGCAGAGAAAAAGCAAAGAAAGAACGCTCCCAAATATTTTAGCTGAAAAAAGAGTTGGTGAGAGATTTCTACATGCAGACTTACAAGATTCTCTTAATGTAGCCTTCCATTAATGTAGAATTAGCTCATGTGGTCATATTTCTTTCTTGATGTAGTTTCTTAAATTCCTGAATGATTCCATTCTAGTTTCATCCATTTCTGGAAAATAATGAATATTGGAATCTTTCCCAGACCAAGCTGTACTTGAATCAAAATGGAGATGTAGCCGCAGATCTGACAATCATTGGCTTGCTGATGCTCCCCAAGAAAAAATATAGCGAGTACATGGCACTGGGATTTTTTAAAAGACAGAGATTCATTATGTTCCAAGATGTTTTCTCAACCCTAAAATTCTACAACAAAGTGGGTAAAAACATTGCTGTTTTTTCTCTTTTTTCTAAAGATTAGGACCCATTTCAAGTAGGCTGAGTCTAGTCACCAAGGTGGATGACCTTCACTTAGAATTGAACATGGGGAGTAGAAACCTTATAGTTTTTTTAGACTTCTCAGAGGGCTTCAGTACTATTCACAAAGTATCCTTCAAATTCTACAATATGGAACACTCTTGTAAACTGTTTCATCTCCAACATTGGATGCCGATTGATTATTCTTTAAGATGCAGACCATGGTCCCTTCCTGTCTTTTCTTTCCTTTAGTATCTCCATCAAACTCTCAAGTGCTGGCATTTGTGTTGCTAATAGCCTCACTTCTTTTCATCAGTTCACGAATTGAATTAAGGTTTGAATCAAGCAATTGAATCAAGCAAAAAGTGCTTGAATTGAATTAAGGTTTGGACTGAATTAGACGAAACATAGTCATGACTGGTTATAGAGGTCCTGTTGGTCCATGTGGGAAATAAGCTTCACCACCTTGTCCAGATTGGGGGAAATATGTCCCCTGAACAGTCATTAATGTTGTATGATGTTTAAGAAATAGACAACAAAAGAAAGAACTCCTTTAAAGTTGACAGCCCAGTTTTTAATGATTATTTTCTATTATATCTTAACTACGGGATGGTTTGGGACTCCTTTCAAATAGGAACAGTTTTACAATTATTTATACTCCAGAAGAAAAACTGTCCAGATCTCACTGGTCAGAATTTTCTGTCTTCTATAAAACATTTTATATAAGTTTTCCTTATAAGCAGTTGCCATTGTCAATTTATAGTTTCTATATGTTTTATAGGTGGCATTTGCCACCGGCAAGATTAGCAAAGATGTTTAAAAACATTTCCGCCAAATGTTGGAAAAGTAATTACACACCAGGCTCATATTACCATATGTGGTGGACATGTCCAAAGGGAAAAAAAATGTGGACGAAAATACATACATGGCTTGAGAAAATGATAAAACAGCATATAGACCTAAAACCAGAAATATTTTTGCTATGTATACTGTCAGAAAAAAATATGATAAAGGGAAGGTATATTTAATATTACATGTTCTGACAGCAGCAAGAATTGTACTTGCACAACATTGGATAAATGAGGAAACTCCAGCAGAGGAAAATATAAACAGAAAAAATATTAGACTGTGCGGAAATGGATAGCCTAACATTAAAGATAAAGGACAAAGAAGACACAGAATACTTTTTAATTTGGAATTTGTTTTACCAATGGTTAGATAATAAAGGTAGAAATTAGAAATTGAAAGAACATCATTACATATAAGTGAAGAACGTTATTACTGTTATTATTATATATTTATAAATTGATTCAGACAATATACTGCTTAAGCACTCATATACCGTATTTTTCGGAGTATAAGACACAACGGAGTAGCAATGAAAAAAGCCTGCAAGCCGGGAAGAGCCAGGAAGATCGTTAGCACCTGGTTAGGGCTGAAAAAAACCTTCTTCGGAGGGAGTAGCAATGAAAAAAGCCTGCAAAGACTTAGGGCTGGAAAAAACCTTCGGAGGGAGCAGCAATGAAAAAAACAGGCAAAGGGAAGATCGCTTAGCTAGCAGAGCACGGAAGATCGCTTCACTGTTAGCACCTCGTTAGGGCTGAAAAAAAAAAGCTTCGAGAAAGCTACATGCGGAGTATAAGACGCACCCAAATTTTCAGCTTCTTTTAGGAGGGAAAAAGGTGCGTCTTATACTCTGAAAAATACGGTATGTTAAAAAAATGTATACATATTTTTTTTTAAAAAAAGAAGAAGTTCTGTCTTCATCACAGTTTTATTCTATTTTATTAAATAGAATAGAATAGGAATTTAATAAATCTGTTACATTAATTTCTTTTCCAAAACTTAATATAATACTTACAATTATGGCTATATGAAGAATGGAGGAATTAATGTTCATAAAGCCATGAGGAGGATCCTATTGGTTGTCTCTTAGAGCTTAAATACCACGTTTCCCCGAAAATACGACATGTCCCTAAAATAAGGCCAAGCCTGATTTTTGGGGTGGACATAAATATACACCCTCCCCCGAAAACAAGCCCTAGTGAAGGGGTGGCGTGGCCAGCACAGGAGGCAGCCCTTCCCTTCCCTTCCCCAGTCACCTCATGGAGGTTCAACCTCTTAATTGCTGCCTGCTGATCAGCTGAGCCAGCAAGGGCTGTGCAACTCGGCCCAGATCTCCAGACCACCTCCCCAGCTCCCGGCCTCGTCCCCTTTTCCTGCCGGACCGTCTGTGCTGCGATCCCAAAGAAAGAACAGTGTGTGTGTGTGTGTGTGTGTGTGAGAGAGAGAGAGAGAGAGAGAGAGAGAGAGATCCAATCCAACTTTGGAGAGTTATCCAGGGCTGGCAGCAATGTTCTCTCTGTCTGTTCCCCCCCCTCTCTGCCGGCCTCTCTCTCTCTCACACACACACACACACTGTTCTTTCTTTGGGATCGCAGCACAGACGGTCTGGCAGGAAAAGGGGATGAGGCCGGCAGCTGGGGAGGTGCTCTGGAGATCTGGGCCGAGTTGCACAGCCCTCGCTGGCTCAGCTGCAGGAAAATCCCCCACCCCCTTTTTCCTGCTGATTGAAAGTGTAAGCTTCAGGTAAGCCGATGCAGGGCCTTCGGGCAGCTCCGCAGCCCCTGCCTTGCTTTGTCCTCACCCCCCCCACCGCATTGCTTCATTCTTCTTTGCAACGTGCAGCCTCTCACAGTAAGGAGAATTGCAATTCTCGTTACTGTGAGAGGCTGCACGTTGCTTCTGGGCAGGGGAGGCTTGGTCCTCTTACCCGGTTCCAGGGGTGGGTTCCTCCCGGTTCGGACCAGTTTGCCCGAACCAGTAGCGACCCGCTGGTGATGTCACGATGATGTCACCGAACCAGATCGGTCGGTGCCGGTCCGTGGGCGCTGCCATCTCTTTTTTTGAATTTTTTTCGAATTTTTTTCGATTTTTTTCCCCGAATTTTTATTTATTTTTCCTTCTGAGCATGCGCAGAAGCCGAGTTCTGGCACTGTGCATGCGGTCGCCATCTTTTTTTCCAGCTTTGTTTTTTTGCCACGCGGTGCGGGAGGAAGCGAACCGGCAGCGAGGTAAGTTAGAACCCATCTCTGCTTCCACGGTCCCCACGTGCACCGTTTTGGCTCCCAGGGGGCTGTAGGGAGGCTTTCTAGGCCCAAAATGGGGTGCAGGGGGTGTGGTGCCCCCCACACCCCTTTTGGCTCCCAGGGGGCAGTAGGGAGGCTTGCTAGGCCCAAAATGGGGCATGGGGGGAGGGGTGTGGCGCCCCCCCCATGCCCCTTTTGGCTCCCAGGTGGCTCTAGGGAGGCTTGCTAGGCCCAAAAGGGGTGCGGGGGTGGGGCTTCAAGGAAGAAAGAAAGAAAGAAACCCCCACTGTTTGGGGATCCCCATGTGCACTGAGTTTGAGTTGAGAGCTTATTGTAAGTGGCTGCTAAGCTATCCTTGCTCAGGCTAAGCTAATCAACAGTGGAGCTCTAAGAATGCCAGATGATCAATGGGCATGTTCTCAGTTAAAAAACGTCTGGCTTTTGTT
>QLTV01003453.1:200863-218259 GCA_003457575.1 Thermophis baileyi
ATAACATAATATAGATTAGAATGACAGAGTTGGACGGCACCTTGGCGGTCTTCTAGTCCCGCCCCCTGCTTAGGCAGGAACCCCTACACCACTTCAGATAAATGGTTATCCAACATCTTCTTAAAAACTTCCAGTGTTGGAGCATTCACAACTTCTGGAGGCAAGTTGTTCCACTGATTAATTGTTCTAACTGTCAGGAAATTTCTCCTTAGTTCTAAGTTGCTTCTCTCCTTGATTAGTTTCCACCCATTGCTTCTTGTTCTACCCTCAGGTGCTTTGGAGAATAGCTTGACTCCCTCTTGTTTGTGGCAGCCCCTGAGATATTGGAAGACTGCTATCATGTCTCCCCTAGTCCTTCTAATCATCTTTGCTGGTCTTCTCTGCACTCTTTCTAGAGTCTCAACATCTTTTTTACATCGTGGCGACCAAAACTGAATGCAGAATTCCAAGTGTGGCCTTACCAAGGCATTATAAAGTAGTATTAACACTTCATGTGATCTTGATTCTATCCCTCTGTTAATGCAGCCTAGAACTGTGTTGGCTTTTTTGGCAGCTGTTACACACTGCTTGCTCATATTTAAATGGTTGTCCACTAGGACTCCAAGATCCCTCTCACAGTTACTACTATTGACCAAGGTACCACATATACTGTACCTGTGCATTTTGTTTTTCTTGCCTAAATGTAGAATACTAAATTGGATGAGTCAGGTCCACCATTGTGTCCTGCCATTATGCTGATGGGGAGGGGGGATGGCATACTTTGGACTTTTTCTCTTCTGCTGTTCACTTGGGAATTAGGGAGGGGACTATTTTCGGAAATGGGATGGACTCCTTTCCAGCTGGTTTTTGCCTGGTTTCAAGGCCGTCGTGCCCTGCGTGAGAACTGTTATCTGCCTAGCACCTCAGCATTCTCAAAACATCTTCTCGGCATCCCATTGGCTACCGGTGGACTGGTGAGGGGAGCTGGGATTGGGAAACTGACAGAATTGCTTTACTCTTTGCGCGGGTCCCTCAACTGCATCCAGTTTCTCTCAGTAAAAGTTCTTTTGATTCAACTCAATGGATTCAAGAGTCTTGTTTTCCTGAGGGGCCGACTGGGGCAGGTCAGATAGGATGTGTGAGTTTCCCATTGATCTGGTGTGAGGGAGAGATTGGGCATAATTACTCATTAAGAAGGTGGAATAAATCATCCATTTCCTTCTGCTGTTAGTGAACACTCCAGAGTTATTAGTTATTTTTTTATGTAAGAATAGACTGGACAGCCACTTGTCTCAAACTGTATAAGGTCTCCTACTTGAGCAGGGGGTTGGACATGAAGACCTCCAAGGTCCCTTCCAGCTCTATTTTGATGGATTTGGGTGGTCACTGAGAGATGAAGATGTACCTTGACTTGACCCTGAAGACCTTATGTTTTTTAAATGGAAGAGAGACTGGGTTTTTTTGCTAAGCATCTACATAGACATCAATAATGTGGCCAGATTTTGTGCAGTGTCTTTTGTATTGGAGACAAACGTTAATCGTATATGTCAATTTCCTTCACACCATCTATCAGATTAACTAGTTTTCAAAGATGGATGTGAAAGATTTTTTTATATTTTTTCAGCTTTTTAATTGTTTAGTTTTTAATTTGTCTTCCATTTCTGTGTTCTCCTTTGAATGATGTATTTTTCGGACAGTTTATCTAAGACTAAATATAGCTGAGCTAATCTTAAATTTACAATCTTGCACAGAGAACAATGGATTGCATTCAATGACTGCAGGCCTCTTCCATATCTGTAGCTTTAGTAATTGTCATTTTTCTTTATTCTTTACTTCTCTCTGCATAGGCAGCATAAACAATTTGTGTGTGTATGTGTGTGTGTGTATTGACATATGTTTAAAAACATAGGTAAGGAAAAATGATTTCTCTATAGCAAATGTTGTTCTAAATAGACAAAGTAAGTCATTGCTACCAAGATTAAACTTTCCATTCAGGAATCATTGCATTGATAATGTGTAAACTATTTTGCAGAATGCAAGTGTGCAAAATTTATCTAAATTTTGTCATAATTTGAAATTTTACTGAACTGTTTAAGATACAATTTTCAATTAATTCTATGACAGGCTTTCTCTCTGTTTGTACGGTATGCAATTAAATGTAATTCATAAATGCTCTGAAACCTCTTCTGTGTATTTAAAAGCAAGTTCAGATATTCGGAGCTCTATTGCTTCACCTGAATACATAGTATGGCTGGATGCAAAGCACAAACTAATACAAACTCAATTATCAATAAAGATAATTAGGGGACTGAAGGCTAAAACGTACAAAGAATGTTTGCAGGAATTGGGTGTGTCTAGTTTAATGAAAAGAAGGACAAGGGATGACATGATAGCAGTGTTCCAATATCTCAGGGGAGCAAGAAGACGAAGGGTAAAGCTATTCTCTAAAGCAGCGGTCACCAACTGGTGGTCCGTGGACCACTGGTGGTCCACGAGAAATTTTTGGTGGTCTGCAGAAAAATTATTTTCATTTTTTTATATTGCACTAAATCAAGGGTCCTCAAACTACGGTCCCTGGGCCGGATACGTGCAATATGCTTGTGTTACTGCAGAGAGTCTCCCCCTTTAGGGTCTTTTTGTGCGGGTCAGAGGGGGGCAGAAATTCTGACTTGGGGTCTGCTTCAGCCTCCTGGGGCTTTGGGCGAAGGCTGGAGGGAAGTGTCTCTGGTGGCAAAGAACCGGAGGGCCTTGTTCGCCTATGCTCGTAGTCCTCAGTGAGGTGCTTCTGCTGAGCCTCCTTCTCGGTCAGATCCAATTTGAACTGAGCCAGCTGTTTTGCCAACTCTTTCTTGTGGTGGCTGCTTAGCTCCAACAACTGCTTCCTATTGGGGCCCTAAGGAGCCCGGGTGGGCAGGTGAGGAGTGGCTGGGAGGGGAGGGACGAGCAGAGGCCGGCGAGGCGACCCTCGCCCTGAGTGACATCAAATTGGCCACACCCATCCAGTCACATGACCACCTAGCCACGCCCACCCAGCCAGTCATTAGGCAGATCATATTAGTGGTCCGTGGGATTTAAAATTATGAATTTAGTGGTCCCTGAGGTCCAAAAGGTTGGAGACCCCTGCTTTAAAGCACCTGAAGGGAGGACAAGAAACAATGGATGGAAACTAATCATGGAGAGAACCAACTTAGAACTAAGGAGAAATTTCCTGACAGTGAGAACAATTGACCAGTGGAACGGCTTGCCTTCAGAAGTTTTGAATGCTCCATCACTGGAGGTTTTTAAGAAGAGAGTGGACAATCATTTGTCATAAATGCTTGTACTATTATATATATATACAATCATGTTTATACTTTATCTATACTTTGCTTGTAATCATATATGCTTGACAAATAAATTAAATTAAATTAAATTAAATGGTGTAGGGTCTCCTGCTTGAGCAGGGGGTTGAATCGGTTAATTTTTCCTGTTTGTTCATTCAGGGTTCAGAAAGGCAAAAATTCTCTTCCATTCAATTATCCAAATCATAGTGATTTACCTGTTGTCTTTATGTTAGGGCACGAGAGACATTTCTGCAAACTTTTTGACGTTTGATGTCAACATCAGACCCAGAAACAATGTTGGTTGGTGCCTGTGTCAGAATCTGAAGGTAGTTTTAGATAAAGAGATTGTGTGTTTGTATTCCTTGGCTGACTCTGACAGGATCTGAAGCTTCTGTCCGGAAAGAGATTTTGGTTTTTCCCCTCTTCTTTTTCTCTCTTAAAAAGCAGGTGCCACCAGGAAGGCTCAGTCAAGAAGACAAAAAATGTTGCTGCTACTTCTATCTGTGCCGATTCAATGGTCATGGGGATCTGGTGTGATGCACAAAGCCAAATGCCTCCTGACTCTGGAGCAGGGTGAAGTGGACCCAGAGCATCATTACAAGCCAGGAGATCATATGATTAGTGGCTTAGTCTCTGCAATACAGACTAGGTTTCAACCATTAAACTTCGACAGAAGCCCTTCAACAATATTCTCCACGTAAGTCCATTTTCCTGCACTGCATTAGAGCCACCTCAATAAATATCCAAGGTCCCCGCCCTTCAAAAACACAAGGTGCTCTCTAACTGATCTCCCTTTGCTGACTTATTTTCTGATCCTATCTTGGGATCTCTATTGCACTCTGCAGATCATGAAACCGATTTCAAACTTTAAAGTGAGAAAAATCCAGTGGAGATATTTTCCTCCATCCGCTTTCCATACAGTCCTATGAGCAGAGTTTGGACATAGACAAACAGAAGAAAATCTCTCTTCCACCTCTCCCCTGAGGTGAGATGGTCTCAGGACAATGTAATTTCTCTCTGCATCAGAGATAACTCTACCATTGTTTTTCCACACTAAAATTTACTGTTGGGATGAAAGCATCCCAGTTAAGGAATTCATGGATATTGAAAATATATCTCATTCTCATTTATGAGTTCATGCCAGGGATGGGGGGGGATTTTTTTTAATGAAAAAATAATCTTTTAATTGATTGGTTGCTTTAGTTGTTTATTTTTTATTGATTTTTTTATTGATTTTCTATTAAATACATTTCTTAGTGCTTAATAAACATTGTGTTGTCTGGGTATATAATTTGCTTAACAATACAGATTACATTCTTAATCTCCACCCCTTTTTTCCAACCATTGGTAAAATAAATTCCATGTTTGATATTATTCTACATCCTCTTTCTGTTTAATTTTCAACGTCAATCTATCCATTTCTGCACAATCTAGTAACTTCCTGACTAACTCTTCATCTCGCGGTACTTGATGAACTTATCTTTTCTTTTATGTACACTGAGAGCATATGCACCAAGACAAATTCCTTGTGTATCCAATCACACTTGGCCAATAAAAAATTCTATTCTATTCTATTCTATTCTATTCTATTCTATTCTATTCTATTCTATTCTATTCTATTCTATTCTATTCTATTCTATTCTACATCTTCATTCTTCCAATCTTGTGCGAAGATAATCCTCGCTGCTGTTAAGACATGTACAGTAATATTAAATACATACTTTTCTTATCAGGTTTTTCTGATATTATACCTAATAAAAACAATTCAGGTTTAAAATCTAGTTGTTTATTTGTTTATGGAATTCATGCTCTTTGTGTTTCTGGGTAACTTACTATTAAAAGAAGAAATAAAAAACAGGAAAAGAATCCAAGAAAAATCCCAAAACAACAAAGAGTTACCAACAACCTTGAATCTGCCCAAGAACCAGAGAAAATAACCTGGCCTTTAACAGCTTCTGAATATCATCCATGCAGGAGCCATTTTGAATCAGTCTAAACTCTTGGTCCAATTCCAAAAATATTGATAATAGCTAGAATGATATTCTAGGATGATAGTTTCTTTAAGCTCTCTGGGCATACAGTATCAATACGTTTTACTAAGACAGAGTTAATAGGGCATCAAATATGGAACCAAATGCTAGAAGACCACCATATGAAATTGACGTTGTGCTAGTTTAACCCACTAGGAGAGTGACTTTTAAATAACATTGTGTGACTTAAAATATTCTATAGCTGTTACCCTTTTTATATGTTAATATGCTGGAATATTGCAAACTGTTTGGAAAAAAAATGTTGACTGAGTGTATTAAACGTATCATCATGGAATGAAAGCTAAATGTTATTTTAATTGATATGTTTGTACCTGCAGAATATCAATCAAATTTTATTGGAAATTTTTGCCCTTCCTTTTTGCTATCGAGGACATCAACCGGAAGGGCCACCTCTTACACAACCTCACCCTGGGTTATAATATCTATGAAAATTTCTACAAGGTAGAAATGACTACAGATCCTTTGCTGGACCTGCTTTCAGATGGGGAGGCCAATGTGCCCAACTACAGGTGTGGAAGGCAGAGAAACACAGTGGCTGTTTTGGAAGGGGCTGAGACTGGCATCTCCATCCAGATTTCGACCATGTTGGGCATCTACAAAACCCCCCAGGTGTGTCTTTCTTGGAGACAGTTTTGAGTCATCTAACTCTGAATCAGAGGTCCTCTGCAAATGAAAAGCAGAGCTTTTTAATGGAAATGGTAGGACTTGCATTTTCCTTCTTTTATTTAAAATACCATCTTCCATTTCTTTCAGATCAGTTATAATTTTGTTTCTAGGATTCTAGGGGAGAAAACTGATTTCCCTTTCTTCTACCCGATGCTCCCTGCTGAAGGAGTCCAGTACCCAGGGATGGTCCAGCTTCTCCTCTACTTCAAGTGGACCTTGGTTGGTCTCGTGGCTCCAGAAACTGACCAGGGGGAGAGGTTCACGAGGACAATGTCTTCTGTGATGTTAAGGAATGGCATTTGTGCAGTTATATATCAAAGCTTTCCAATGAATGTCGCAGATATGACTTTCAATGTAAAAGAATATAGGAAATGGAGCAAAGTCAATGTCTTTGTTTATGGTTCAGAGACTAGTTCATTCTCAATAGGAATACTAGTTATATATGCGATACTTACATATATTTCGGAACATGTTGCAGATAAAGTGTGGATCACCACAGCACAGTGGGATTTCAGTCTTGATTTTATGTTTAGTGGGAATTCCTTCAGACACATCGGTGGCATTTTTTCCTTTCTGATAAAGAAAAGGAAATGGGCAAGTTATGATGCTTTTGATATCTTTGTTGAATTCCTACTTAATTTTTTGGAGAAAACCTTCAGATGTTCATCCACTAAGGATGCCTTTTCAATGAAAATCAGAAGACGGTGCAGGCAGAGAGAAGATCTGGTGTCTCTGAGGAAAGAGATGATTGATCGGATCTTGTCCATGGACAGCTATCTCATCTACAACACCATCTGGGCTGTGGGAAGCGCCTTAAATTCAGCTTACATATCCACATACAAGAGATCAGTGAGGAACAGTGGTATGAAGATGGAAGCTCCAAGGCTGAAGGCTTGGCAGGTATTTCTTTTCCATTGGACATCTTTCCTCGAAAGACAGGAATTAGTTTTATAAACGGATGCCTTGGTTATTTCTTCTGGGGAAAAAAAACCAACCCTAAATTATCCTGAAACTCAATTCCAATTTATTTTTTTTCCATTTCATATGATTCCCCCCCCCCCTTTTTTTTTTTTTTTTTTACGGCGACCACCAAGATCTACGCTCTTTCGCTTCGCAAATTTTCTTATTTTATTTTATGTTTTTCAACGTGATAACTTTGAAATTGATAACTTGATAACACTGATAACTTGATTCTTCAGCCATTCTTTTTTGTCAAACTGATGAAGTGGTACAAACCAGAGGCCAACTGGGGGGTCATACATTAGACTATTAGAGACAATCAGGTAATTAGCTCCAATCTCAGATAGGAATGACTAGCAGCTAGAAGAGAGATGTTATGGACAAATAGCACCATTGAAGGAGAATACAGGAAAATAAGAATAAAGAAGCTATCTACTTTATTTATGCAACTAATGATACAAAACAAGAGAAAAATGTAACAATTTGAAGGAAAATCTGTATGTCTGAAATGTCTTTTATAGCTGAATTATTTTTAGATTAATAAAACATCAGGGAAAAAAGAATTGGCTTGTTGTCTTTAGAGCATATTGCTGTGATAAAGCAGTGGGAGCAGGAATATGATCTTAACTTCTGTCCTTTATCATCATTATTCTGATATTCTTCTACCCAAATTTGAATCAGACAATAAAACCTGTTTTTTGAGCAGAGAGACAGAAATGTTCAAGTCCCTCCCAGGATTGACCAAAGGGGGTCTTTTCAAAGAACCTCTGATGTCTTTTCAAAACTCTTATTTATCTTATTTTCTTTCCAGCTTCATCCCTTCCTTCAAAGCTCTCAGTTTTACAATGATTCCATGGAAGGAGTATATTTGGATGACAAAGGAGATCTTACAGCTGACCTGGATATCGTGAACTGGAATGTTTTCCCAAATAAATCTGTCAAGAGAGTGAAATCTGGGAGTCTAATAAAACAGAAATCGCAGGATTTTAAATTTTCCATTGACCAGAAGAGTATCACACAGGTAGAAATGCTGGGCAAGTTGGGACTAATATTATTTTATTCCACAGAAAGTGGCTATATCAGGAATATACTTTTGGGATGGGAGAATTGCTTTCAATGCATTTGAGTTTTCACATCAGCTGATCAGATTCTCAAGAGTGAGAACTTCTTTATTGGCTATTCAGATAGCCCTGAACAATAATCTTCAATTTTCATACAAACTATTCACTGAGTCTGTGGGAAGGTAAGTAGACTGAGGGAGTCATTTAAATAATGTGGTTTACCTAGCCAAAGCAAAATGTCCATGCAATATATCCCCGGGGAATTATTTTGTTTTATGTATGCCACCCATCTCACTATCCAGAATTTTATTTCCTTTTCTCTCCTCAGCCCTTGCCTCCTTCTACATGTGTGGAAAGCTGTCGTCCTGGATTCATGAAGGTTGTTCAGGAAGGGAAGCCCATCTGCTGCTATGACTGTCGTCTTTGTGCAGAAGGAACCGTCTCCACTATAGAAGGTGGATGACACCAGAAAATGGGGCAGACTTTGAGGAAGTCTATAGAAGCTGACATCACTCACAATAGTTTGTTTTGATAGATATGGCTTTTAAAAAACAATCTCTTTTTTCAATAATAAATGAAAAAAATAATCTTGGAGATTAAATCTGAAGAAAGGTATTAAAAGACAAGGGATCAAAGAAGCCTTGGAATTAGAAGAGAGATGGCATTTTTTGCTCTTTATCTCATTTACTTTACCATTTACAGTACCTAGAAACATGTCCAGCCCTGGATCCTTCCTTCCTTCCTTCCTTCCTTCCTTCCTTCCTTCCTTCCTTCCTTCCCCTTGATGACAAATGAGGGACTTTGTTTTTTTTGGTCCTTCCTTCCCCTTGATGACAAATGAGGGACTTTGTTTAAGTGGGTGAAATGGACAAGAGGTTTTTCTTCTAGCTGGACTCACAGGAAGAATGTTAAAACTGAGACTCATCTTTTTCCTCACCCCTCAAAAGAGATGCCCAAGGAGACAGAAGCCATTAGTGCTTGCTTTCCTGGAATGGGTGGGAGTGGGACCAAAGTTTAGTCTTCCAAGCTTTCAGATTGTGATGGAGCCCTTGCAGATGGACTGACTCAGATTGGATCCTGAAACAGGGGAATACACCAGCCAGAGTAACCACTGTCCAGTTTCTTTGGTCAAAGCAGTGGGGGGAAATTGACATTTGCAAAGGGGGATTTAATAAAAGAGTTTTCCTAACCTCCAGTTTATTCATACAGAAGACCAGACAAATCAAGTAGGGAAGGGGTCGCAGAGACCTTGAGTCTAACATTCTACTCCTTCCTAGTCTTGAAATTGTCCAGTTTTGGAGGTCCCAAAGACTATTTCTCCATGGATTAATGCTCAGGGTTCAGCGGAGTGCTTTGGTTTTCCTTTCTGAAGGGTGGTTAATGAAGTTTGGGATGGAAACAATGCAATAAACATTTCCACTCCAACTGTGCTTATGATGGAAGAACCCGCTTTATTGTACATTTTAATTTTTCTTTTTTCAGATGCTGAAAAATGCACCAAATGTCCAGCAGACCAGCATCCAAACATCAACAGAGATGATTGTATACCTAAGACTGAAACTTTCCTATCTTATCATGAAAATTTGGGGATCATCCTAACTTCCCTTGCAATGTTCCTCTCTTCGGTAACAGGTTTTGTCTTGGGAATCTTCATTAAATTCAGAGAAACTCCCATAGTCAAAGCCAACAATCGGGACCTTTCCTACATCCTCCTCATCTCCCTCTTGCTTTCCTTCTTGACATCGTTCTTATTCATTGGCCAGCCGAGGAGAGCCACTTGCCTTCTCCAACAAACAGCCTTCAGCAACGTCTTCTCAGTTGCCATTTCTACAGTCTTGGCCAAAACAGTCACTGTGGTATTAGCGTTCTTTGCCACAAAACCAGGGAATAATATACAGAGATGGCTAGGGAAGACGATGGCCAATTCTATCATCCTTTCATGTTCTGGTGTTCAAATTGTCCTCTGCAGTATATGGCTGGGCACTTCTCCCCCATTTCCTGAGTCAGACATGCACTCACAATCGGCAGAGATCATCCTGCAATGTAATCAAAGCTTTCTTGTCATGTTCTACCTTGCCCTTGGCTACATGGGTTTCCTGGCACTCATCTGCTTCACGGTAGCTTTCCTGGCCAGGAATCTACCTGGGGCCTTCAACGAAGCCAAGCTCATCACCTTCAGCATGCTGGTCTTCTGCAGCGTCTGGATATCCTTCGTGCCCACCTACCTGAGCACCAAGGGGAAGTCTATGGTGGCCGTGCAGGTCTTCTCCATCTTGGCTTCGAGCACTGGCCTGCTATTCTGCATCTTCATCCCCAAATGCTACATTATTTTTTTAAGACCAGAGTTGAATACAAAAGAACATTTGATGTCAACATAAAATAGAAATGAACTTTTCATTTGACTTTCCCCCAAATGCCAGTAAATAACTCAAAGAAATTAATATGTCCTTTAAAGTTCGTAAAAAAACATATGTTCACACAAACTTATTTTTGTTTTGCACGACAATAGAAATAAACCTATCAACCACTAGTTTTTAATAAATGCATTTTTCCCTTTTTGTATGTTTTTAATTACATAAAAATCTCTTGGAGTATTTCTCCCTCTCTCTTTCCCCAAAATGTTGGTCTTTCCTTTGCTTTACATTGCTGAATCTGTCGACAGAGTTTTCTATCTCAACCTATGTTTCTCTGTCTGCCACCATCTGCTCCCATAGATAAGAATTATATTCCATTTATATATCTAACCCTAACCCTAACCCTAACCCTCATTTCCCTGACTAAAACTTCATCCATCATCTTGGTACACACTACTATAGCAACCCACTCACATATATGCCTACTAGCAGTGGCTGGTGCCCCTTGGACATACCCCAATCACAACAGAGAGTAATAGAGAAACTGGCAAGTAATCTGGATGTTCCTTTTGTCCCCTACAAACTTTTCCTCTTTGACCAATCATGTTGGGCAGATGTCATGGGGTAATAGATTCTAAAATGTACTTTGAGTTTATCTCATAATGCTGGTTTATCTTGTCCAAGATCTTGAAGTGGCCAAGGATCCCAGTAATTGTCAGCCCAGGTTTTTGGATGAAAGAAAGAAAGAAAGAAAGAAAGAAAGAAAGAAAGAAAGAAAGAAAGAAAGAAAGAAAGAAAGAAAGAAAGAAAGAAAGAAAGAAAGAAAGAAAGAAAGAAAGAAAGAAAGAAAGAAAGAAAGAAAGAAAGAAAGAAAGAAAGAAAGAAAGATTCTATTCAGAAGTTACCCATTCTGGGATGGTCATTTTCCATACACCTAGCAAAATTCTGAAGTTGAGTTTATCTGATGATGCTGGTTTATCGTGTCCAAGAAGTGGCCAAGGATCCTGGTAATTGTCAGCCCCAGGTTTTTGGATGAAGTCTGGAAAGAAAGAAAGAAAGAAAGAAAGAAAGAAAGAAAGAAAGAAAGAAAGAAAGAAAGAAAGAAAGAAAGAAAGAATTACCTAGCAAAATTATGAAGTTGAGGTACCTTTTAACAAAAATCTCTTGGGCTTTCTCTAACTTTGGGAAACATTAATCATACTTTTTCCAGAGGTCCATGGTACATGGAAAACAATTAGTAGACTTCTTTTTAGGTTGGGATATTCTCTAAGTGAACAATTGTTGCATTTCATTTCTATTTTTCCCCCCCATTTATATAGCCATTCATTTCAAATTAAAGAAAGAAAGAAAGAAAGAAAGAAAGAAAGAAAGAAAGAAAGAAAGAAAGAAAGAAAGAAAGAAAGAAAGAAAGAAAGAATTACCTAGCAAAATTATGAAGTTGAGGTACCTTTTAACAAAACTCTCTTGGGCTTTCTCTAACTTTGGGAAACATTAATCATCACATTTCCAGAGGTCCATGGTACATGGAAAACAATTAGTAGACTTCTTTTTAGGTTGGGATATTCTCTAAGTGAACAATTGTTGCATTTCATTTCTATTTTTCCCCCCCATTTATATAGCCATTCATTTCAAATTGTGACTTTGGGTGACTTACAGTTAAGAAATGGTACCACAAATATATACAAACACACACTCACACACGTGCATAAAACAGCCATACAAACATTCAAAACGCTTCAGAGTGAGTAAGCATTCAATAAAGGCATTCAAGAAGAGTTCAGACATTTTATGGTGTATATCTCTCTATAATCCCCAGGCCAATTGGCAAAGACAGGACTAGATACTTCTGGGAGGCCAGCCAGATTGGGTCCAGCCTGACCTTTTGGTGCTCCATAGGGTGGGTGCCACAGCAAAAAATAAAATAAAAATGAACTTTTTATATGACTTTCCCCCAAATGCTTGTTAATAAGTCAAAGATATTAAATTCTCCTTTAAATTTCCTTAAAAAAGCATACATCCACATAAACACGCCTGTTTTTGTTTTGAATCACAATAGAAATAAACCAATAAACCACTAATATATTTTGACTTTTCCCTTTTTGTTTAAGCATGTAGAAAACTCCTCTCAGAATCTTTCATCCCCTTTTCCCCAAATAGAATAGAAAAGAAGAGAAAGCAGAGTTGGAAGGGACCTTGGAGGTCTTCTAGTCCAACCCCCTACTCAGGCAGGAAACCCTATACCATTTCAGACAAATGGTTGTCCAATCTCTTCTTAAAAACTTCCAGTGTTGGAACATTCACAACTTCTGGAGGCAAGAGTGTTACGTATTGATGTACGGAGTATGGATTTGCATAGCCACTGCTGATTGGCTAATCTAGCGGCGGGAGAAATAAACTGCTATCAATGGCTAGCCGGCTTCAGGGAAGCCCTTAAAAGCGGCTTCTCTGCAGCCTGCCAGCAGTCCGTATTAGTTCAAGCTAATAGACAACAAAGGGTGCTGAACTGTTCCTACATCTCGACTCCTCATTCACGCGCGAATCTAACACTGGCGATGAAGGTGGTTGAAGAAGGACAACAGGACAAAGGCACCTCGTGGCATCTGCGGCCATCTTAGAAGCAAGCACTGACCTGCTCCGGCCAAACCAAAGGATGGCTACTCAAACCTCTCCAGCTCCAGCATTCTTTGATCCGAAGACGGAAGAATGGAAAACCTACATGTCCCGGTTCCGAATGTTCCTGGAAGCAAACAATTTCCAGGATCTACCAGACAACAGGAAGAGGGCTCTCTTCCTCACCTACTGCAGTCCATGAACCTACAAGATGGCACAGACCCTGGTGGCACCAACAGACATTGAGTCCATCTCTTGGACAACATTGCAAACCGTGCTGAAAGAACACTACGCGCCCTCAGACCCTCCGATGGTCAGCAGAAACTAGTTCTACCATTGATGGCAACAAGGTGAATCCATAAATGACTTCATGGCTAAACTCCGGGAAATCACTGTAAAATGCGAATTCATAAACCCGGAGGAGATAATGAAAGACAGAATAATCTTAGGTATGAGGGATCTCAACCTACAGAAGATACTGCTGATCTGAAGGGGAGCCACGTTCAAAGATGTGGTCGAGGAAGCAAGAGCCGCCGAATCGTCGGACAACTCTGCAGCTGACATCCGGAGAACCAGCGGAATCCATCGCACCCATCGGCAGACCTATTGGATGACCGAGGTCCCGGTGGCAGAAGAGGAATCCGACAATGATGACCATGTGCATCGCATCCAACAAGAAAGGAGGGTGAGCCCCAGAGACTTTGAGCAAAGGCAGCCCCGTTGTTCTGGCTGCCTAGGGGGACATCCCAGGGCAACCTGCAAATTTAAAGAAGCCATTTGCCGCCGCTGCCAAAAGCGGGGCCATATAGCAGAGGCTTGCAGAGCCACACAACCGTCCATGTACCAGCCTGCCCCATTCCCCTCCAGACCATCCATGGGTCCAGGGAGACAAGGTCAGAACCAATCCGGGGGACAGCAGGGCAGGTGAAGAGATGATTATAATTACCAAGATGCAAAGGGACTCTACCACACAGTAGGTCATTCAGACGCCGGTCAAGGGGAGAAGTTCCACATAACCGTGGCCATAGAGGGACTTTCATGCGACATGGAGCTCGACACTGGCTCCGCCTTCACCATTATGGCCTGGGGAACCCTGAAACAGCTCATGCCGAGCATCACAAGGCAGCAGCTGAAACCGCAGAACATACGACTGAATGACTTCCAGAGCAACCACATTCGTGTGCTCGGCTGAGCAGAGGTTCCCATCAGCTTCAAAGATTTCAGAGGGAAGCTGCCATTAACAGTCATCGAAGGACACAGACCGACCCTGCTGGGAGTGGAATGGCTCAAACCCCTCGGCATCGGCATCACCGGACTGAATCAAATCCAAGGGGACAAGTTAGACAAGCTTCTGGTCGACTTCCAGACCGTCTTCGATGGGAGTCTAGGTAAATATAAGGGCAAGCCCATATCGTTTAACCTAGACCCCAGTATCACCTCCATTAGACTCAAGCCCCGCAGAGTCCCATTTGTGCTCCGACCTAAAGTGGACAAGCAACTGGACAAATTAATAGCCCAAGGGGTTCTGGAACCTGTTGACCATGCCACATGGGAAACTCCCATTGTCACCCCAATGAAGCCGGACAGTTCGATTAGGGTGTGCGTGGACTATAAAGGGACCATTAATAAAGCCCTGCAGCCAAACACTTACCCTGTGCCCATTGTGCAACATCTGTTGCACTCGTTGGGAAACGGAAAGATTTTCGCCAAACTTGATCTGGCACAAGCATACCAGCAGCTACCTGTGGACGCAACCACAGCTGAAGCCCAGACAATAGTTACACACAGGGGGGCTTTTAAATGCAACCACCTGCAATTTGGGGTCAGCGTGGCCCCAGGCCTGTTCCAAAGTATGATGGAAGGATTGCTACACAGCATCCCTGGCGTGGTTCCCTATTTTGATGACGTCCTCATCTCAGGGGACTCGGAGCCGGCTGCGCGAAGTGCTAGGGCGATTCCAAGAGAGGGGGCTTAAAGTGCGAAAAGACAAATGCAAGATTGGGGTCACCAGCGTAGAGTTCCTGGGATTCCTGATCGACGGGTCTGGTATTTGCCCCACAGACACCAAAATAAAAGCCATCAAAGAGGAACCAACCCCCAAGAACAAGGCAGAGTTGCAAGCATTCCTGGGCTTACTTAACTTCTATGCCATTTTTTTTAAAACAGAAGGCGACCGTGCTGAGCCTCTTCATAAGCTCCTGGGGAAGACAACTATATGGACATGGGGACAAAGGGAGGCCAACGCTTTTGCTGCTGTAAAGGACTTGCTTTCATCTAACAGCGTCCTCATGCAGTACAGTGAGACCCTCTCCCTATTGTTAATGTGCGACGCTTCACCTTTTGGAGTGGGGGCGGTCCTCAGCCACAAACTACCCAATGGCTCGGAAGCCCCTATGGCCTTTTATTCCAAGACATAGTCACCAGCTGAGCGGAATTACAGCCAACTGGATAAGGAAGCGCTTACAGCAGTGGCCAGCATCAAGCGTTTCCACGAATATCTTTACGGCCGGAAATTTGAACTTGTCACAGACCACAAGCCTCTATTGGGTCTACTTGCAGGCAATCAACAAATGCCACAATATATGTCACCCCGGCTAACCCGCTGGTCCATTTTCCTATCAGGGTACAGCTACAAGCTAACCCACAGACCAGGAAAGAGCATCGGACACGCAGACGCACTCAGCCGCTGCCCAGCACCCGACTTCGTGGAAGACCCCGCACCTGTGGCCAAAATATTGCTGGTCGACATAGAACGAACCAGCCCCGTCACATCTCGGGACATCGTGGAACATACGGCGAAAGACAAGGTGCTGTCCAAAGTTATGAACTGGGTGTTGAGGGGTGGCCACAAGAGGAAGAAGGGGAAGAAATTAAAACATTTAAAACCAAACAAACTGAACTATCTGTGCTTAAGGGATGTTTGCTGTGGGGGGAGCTAGTTGTTATTCCACAAAGCCTGAGGAGACGAGTAATAAGGACGCTCCACATAGGACATCCAGGAATTGTGTGCATGAAAGCGCTAGCAAGGAGCTACCTGTGGTGGCCAAAATTAGATCAGGATATTACAGAGTGAGTGGCAACCTGCCTACCATGCCAAGAAACCAGACCGGCTCCACCGTGAACCACCCCATTCGAATGGGAGACACCAAAAGGTCCGTGGTCAAGAATCCACATAGACTTCGCGGGGCCTATGGTGGGGCAAACATTCCTCATAGTGGTGGATGCCTACTCTAAATGGCTGGAGGTGGTCAACATGCATTCATCAACGACTGAAGCAACCACAAGAGCCTTAAGGAAACTGTTCGCGACCCACGGCCTGCCAGATGTCCTCGTAGCGGATAACGGCCCACAGCTGACCACCCAGCACATGGAATCATTCCTGGCCGACCTCAGCATAAGGCATGTGCTCGTCTCGCCATTCTGTCCGGCTAGCAATAGCCAAGCGGAAAGAATGGTGAGAATGACCAAAGAGACGTTAACTAGAATGGGCAGGAACGGATTGACCAGTTCTTGTTGGCACAGCACATCACACCGTGTGCAGCCACTAACCGGAGCCCTGCAGAATTGCTAATGGGACGGAAACTGAGGTCCCAACTGGACAGACTTAACCCCACTTATAATCCAGAGACACCTCTGGAAACTCGCAAACCAACAAGGACACTGTCAATAGGTGATTTAGTTTTTGCACAAAACTTTGCAGGGGACCCCAAGTGGGTGAGTGCCACCGTAATTGAAATCACCAGTCCCAAATCCTATAAAGTAAAGTTGGGCGACGGTCGAGAGTGGTGAAGGCATATCGACCAACTCAGAAGCAGATTGGGAGATTCCTGGCTTCACCAACCAGAGACCCCAACAACATTCGAAGCCGCAATGGAAAGCCAGGAGCAACGCAAGTCTCCGCCCCGCAGACCATACAATACAAGTCATCCAGAAGACCATGGTGAGAACCAGGCCCTAGCTGCAAGACACCAAGAAACCCTAGTCTCAAGCCCGGAGAGGGATCGCGAACACCTACCTGCTGCCGCTGGAGTCCAGTGAAGTCACCCGGGACCAGAGAACGATGACGCAGAGAGTTCAGCCGCCACGCCTGGAGGACAGTTCCAGATTTTTTCACACACCGGAGGAAGAGCAGCAACAGGCATGTCCGCTCCAGTTGAAGACTACCGAAGAACTGAATCGCGCAGGCCCAGTAGGACTATCAGGTGCCCTGCTTACTTACAGGACTACGTGACTCATGTAAGTTCCTGATTGGACATTCCAGAAACTAAGAGGGGAGGGGTGTTTCATACTGATGTACGGAGTATGGATTTGCATAGCTGCTGTTAGGACTCTGTCCAAACGGTTGGGTTGGTTAATATAAACAAGCCACAAATCACTGTTTAATGTAATATA
>QLTV01003453.1:235055-259065 GCA_003457575.1 Thermophis baileyi
TTATCTGCCACAATGTCCTACCTGTCAATGACTACTTCACCTTCCACCACACCAATCCACGAGCACACAATAGATACAAACTTCATGTAAACCGCTCCAAACTCGACTGCAGAAAACATGACGTCAGCAACAGAGTGATTAATGCCTAGAATTCACTACCTGACTCTGTGGTTTCTTCCCCAAACCCAAAAAACTTTAACCTTAGACTGTCTACTGTCGACCTCACCCCATTCCTAAGAGGTCTGTAAGGGGCGTGCATAAGCGCACCAGCGTGCCTACCGTCCCTGTCCTACTGTCCTATTGTCTTCATCTATCTGTATTCACTTTGATTATGTTTATGTTTATACCTATACCTGCTATCTTATACATGTTTGACAAATAAATAAATAATAATAAATAATAAATAATAATAATAATAATATGGGCTTCCTGGCTGCCATTTGCTTCACAGTGGCTTTTCTGGCTAGGAATCTCCCTGGGGCCTTCAATGAAGCCAAGCTGATCACCTTCAGCATGCTGGTCTTCTGCAGTGTCTGGGTGTCTTTTGTGCCCACTTACCTGAGCACCAAAGGAAAATACATGGTGGCTGTACAGGTCTTCTCTATCTTGGCCTCCAGTGCTGGTCTGTTGGGCTGCATCTTCATCCCCAAGTGCTACATTATCCTTCTGAGGCCAGATCTGAATACAAAAAAGCATCTTACAACCAGAAGAAATGTATAAATGTGAGATAGAGGAATTTGTGCTCTCAACATATTCCAATGGGCCAAACATAGAAATGGTCCATGATGTCCTCCATACATGAGCTGGGGCAATGATTTTGCTTGAAATAATGAAAGGGCAGTTGGAAGATAGTGTCCCACATCCTCTCACGATCTACTGCATAACTGAATGGACTTGTTTATACCCAGTCAAGGTCAACTGTCCCGGAATACCAGATGTGTGAAAACACCTGAAGATGTGCCCCACATGGCACCATATGGGTTGGGGATTGGACATTAAGCCTGGGTCCTTGGGGGGAGGGATTTGGAGAAACTTTCAATATGTAACTTTCGCGCCTTTTGCTTCAGATCTTGCTTTTCCTTCGTTGCTATCATTTCAAATTCAGTAAAAGTACCTCTTCTCTACAAACATAGAGTCGGGTGGGGTTCTTTTTTGGGTTTAGAACGGAGGCACGCCCGACAAGAACACTCCACTGAAGATATTACATAGCTTGGTAACAAAACATTTGGAAACCAGCGCACATGCTCGGAGAATGAACCTTCACTCTCATCCTACACCTGAGCTACAGATATTCGCCACGATTACATGGAAAACTATTAGCAAACTTGTTTTTAGGTTGAGATATTCTCTTAATGGGACAATTGTTGCAATTCATCTTTATTTTTTTTTTCACTTTATATTGAAAATTCAACTTTGAATTGAGGAAACTTCTTTCATGAGAAGCAAAACATTTTCAAGAAAAAACCAAGAAAGTCCAGTTGTCTTTTGGAAAAGCACCTTTGGGACAGAGAAATTGAGACATAGGTTATGTGGTCTTGCAGCTCACATGTAGGATTTATCAGAACATTCCCATAGCAACCCCAAGATGCAAATATTTCTTCTAAGACCATCCTTCCCATAAATAAGAGAAGGAAGACAGGAAGTAACCTGAGATCTCCTATATTATTGCTTATGAATATATATATGTATGCATTACTTTCCCCTCCTTTCTGAAATGTATAAATATAGATGCATCCTTTTGTCTGCATCAGTGACCCTCCTACTATTATTTTGGATGTGAGTCCTTCAGTACCTACTATCTAATAAACACTGCAGTGAGCCTTGACAATTTCCTTTGTATTCTGAGTTTTGATTCCACACATCCGAAGTCAGGATGAATATCATCTGGGATGGGATCTTAATTTAAAGTCTAAAGGCATTGGTTGAAGAGGTGGGTTCCTACCGGTTTGGACCGGTTCTATAGAACTGTTAGTAACTTGGTGGACTGGATGGCTGGAACTGGCAGTGACCCAGGCCTGCCACGCCCCTGAACTGGTTCTCTCGGCGGTGCCATAGGTGCCGCCATCTTGTTTTTTGCTTCTGCGCATGCGCAGAAGCTTTTTTTTTTTTTTTAGTACTGTGCATGCGCGTCGCGTCCCTGAGCGAACCGGCAGTAGCAGAATCTGGAATCTACACCTGATTGGTTGCCCATATACAATTTCAAAGGCAGACATATATGTTTAGTTCCCTTAAAGGTGGGTGTGAAGTTTCCGAAAGACGCTCTAATTAACTCAGGAGCCATGAGACAAAATCCAAAAGAAATACAAAGATTTATTAAAAGTGACATCTCGACAAGACTCCGATGTAGCCAGAACTGAATTCGACCCTGCACATCATCTTGACCCTGTTTCCCCCCTTCTCATTGGCCATGACATAAATCACATTGTCCAATTAATCATGTTGGCGGGTTGTGAGCCACACACCCCTCCTTCTGACTCAGGTAGCCTAGGACACAATCAGTAAAAGAAACATTTGTGGAATGCATTTTCAGGTAGGAAAACAGCCTTCCTCCAGTTCCCCCACTCCTTTTCATGGCAACTTTGCAAGTTGACATTCGGCTCCCCTCACTTCCTGACCTAAATAAAGCAAAAGCAATTTGAGTACAGGTACAGAATCTAGGGACTCGATCTTCCCCCTGGCTTATTTGGATTTTCCTCATGAAATTTGGCTATAAGGCGATCAGCCTGGATGTTCCTCCTCTTTACCCAAGATGCCTCTGATAAGGGGTAACCCTTCCACTTGATTAAGTATTGGAGCTGTCTCTGGTGCCACCTCGAATTGAGGATTCATTGTACCTCATAGTGGGTTTGGCCCCCTATGACCACAGGGCCCAGGGGCTCACAGGGTAGTGGCCTAAGGGTTGATCCGACTACAGGTTTTAGGAGGCTACTATGGAATACCGGGTGTATCTTTCCTAGCAGTCTAGGCAATTTCAATTGTACCGTGACTGGATTGATTATCTTTACTATTGGAAATGGTCCCATAAACTTTGGCCCCAGTTTCCTGCTAGAGAGCTTTAACCTTAAATACTTTGTGGAGAGGTAAACTTTCTCCCCCAATTGGAATGGCCATTGGGGAGCTCGATGTTTGTCTGCCTGTTTCTTATAGGTTTGTGCTGCTTTAGCTAGCACCTTCTTGACATTCTCCCAGGCTGCTTTCAGTGTCGACATCCAATCGGTCAAGCTGACTGAGGAGGGGGGCTCCCTTGGGTATTCCGGCATTGGGACCAAGTCCATGCTGCTCACTACCTTGAACGCGGTTAGTCCCGTGCTACTGGGAACAGCATTATTGTACACAACCTCAGTGAAAGGCAGAAGGTCCACCCAATTGAATTGCTGATAGTTGACATAGCATCTCAGGTACTGCTCTACCATGGCGTTCAGTCTCTCTACCCCCCCCCATTGGTACTTGGATGGAAAGCCGAGCTGAGGCCTTGGGAAGACCCAATGGACCATAGGAACTCCCTCCAGAATGTAGCTGTGAACTGGACCCCTCTGAGATAATTCTTCTTGGCAAATTGACAGTGGGTTTTTCATAGGCAGGAGTGCCAGGGGAAGTCAGCAAAATCAACTTGAATCCTCTGGAAAGGGTACCTGTCTCTAGAAAGTCAGGAGGGACCTGGCCTTAGCCCCCTTCCTTTGGAATAGGCTAAAGAAACTGCACAGATACCAATTATTTCCTATGTCTCTCTTTGAATTCTTTCTCCTACCCAATGTTGGTTGAACCTTTGAGCTGCTGCTTTTGGTCCTTCATGGTCTGGTAAGAGGAACATGGTGACCTACAAGGTTAAAATGCTGGGCTGCTGATAGACAGGCCCACATTCAAGACCTGTTGCTGCCACAGGCCAGGGTGAGCTCCTGTCATATGCTCCAGCTCCTGCCAACCCAGCAGTTCGAAAGCAGGCATCCAAGAGTAGATTAATGGGTATCACTTCAGTGGGCAACTTCACGGGACATGAAAGGAGCCCCCAAATGGGTGCCCCCAGGGCAATGATGATATCACTGGCAAATCCTTTAATCACAGAAACACTTTGGTGCTTCCTACATAGAAAAAAAATGGGTCTGGTTATGGAACATAAACTTTGTTTTACTGCCATTCTTGAAATAATTCCTTTCTCTTTCAATTTCTACTTCGAAACTCCTACTTCACAAGTTACTGTTTGGTGCTTTTTCTATGTCTTTTTCTTCCTCAGGTGCTTCTCCCCACATTTGTCTGTCTCAAAATAGGGACTAGTTTAAAGGTAAAGTTAAAGGTTCCCCCGCACATGCGTGCTAGTCGTTTCCAGCTCTAGGGGTGTTGCTCATCTCAATTTCTAAGCCGAGGAGCCAGCGTTGTCCAAAGACGTCTCCATGGTCATGTGGCCAGCATGACTAAACGCCAAAAGCACATGGAATGCTGTTACCTTCCCACCAAAGGTGGTCCCTATTTTTCTATTTGCATTTTTTACGTGCTTTCGAACTGCTAGGTTGGCAGAAGCTGGAAGAAGTAACGGGAGCTCACTCCATTACACAGCGCTAGGGATTCAAACCGCTGAACTGCCGACCTTCTGATCCACAAGCTCAGCATCTTAGCCACTGAGCCACTGCGTCCCCTAGGGACTAGTTACTCATCTCTAAATAAGATTCACAGCTGGCTACAGATCTATCTATAAATTCTCCTAGGTAAAAAGTCCAAGTAAATCCATATTAAGTGCCACTTTTTTTGGCCATGCTAAAAGTCTCTCTTTATTCTGGGTTTTCTAAAAGTGTTTTATTAAAAAGATCTGGGTCAAATTCTCCATTCTCCCTCACTGGTCCATTTTTCTCCCTCATTCAGGGTTAAGAGATCTGAAAGTTCTCTTCCGTACAATTATCCAAATCATTGTGATTTATTTGTTGTCTTAATGCTAGGACCCAAGAGACGTTTCTGCAAACTCCCCCCCCCCCAAAAAAGTAACACAAACATGTCAGAAAATATTTTGGTGTCAATATCAGACTTCCAAAGCAACGTTGGATGGAGTCTGTGTCAGAAATGCTGGGTATATACAGAAAGCGAATTTGATGGTAGTTTTAGATCAAAGCAGATTCTGTGTTTATGTCCCGTTGCTGACTCTTACTTGATCCGAAGCATCTTACAGAAATAACAGAACAACAGAGTTGGAAGGGACCTTGGAGGTCTTCTAGATCAACCCCCTGCAAAAGCAGGAGACCCTAGATTTTGCTTTCTTCCACCTCTTATTTTTCTCTCTTAAAAGAGGAGCCGAGGTGGCGCAGTGGTTAGAGTGCAGCACTGCAGGCTACTTCAGCTGACTGCTAGCTGCAGTTTGGCGGTTCAAATCTCACCGGCTCAAGGTTGACTCAGCCTTCCATCCTTCCGAGGTGGGTAAAATGAGGACCCAGATTGTTGGGGGCAAGAGGCTGACTCTGTGAACCGCTTAGAGAGGGCTGTAAAGCACTATAAAGTGGTATATAAGTCTAAGTGCTATTGCTTTTGCTAAAAAGCAGGTGACACAGAGAAGGCTCAGTCAGGAACAGAATACATGTTGCTGCTTCTTCTCTTTGTGCTGATTCTGTGGCCATGGGGATCTGGTGTGATGCACAAAACCAAATGCCTCCTGACTCTGCAGCAGGGTGAAGTGGACCCAGAACATTATTACAAGCCAGGAGATTATACAATTAGTGGCATAGTCTCAGCAATGCAGGCTAGATTTCATCCATTAAACGTTGATAGAAGTCCTGCAACAAAATTCTCAAAGTAAGTCAATCCCTGCACACTGCATTGGAGGCACTTCAATAAATGCGTACAGGTCCCGCCCTTCAAAAACACAAGATGCTCTCTCACTGATCTCCTTTCTTTGCTAACTTACTTTCTAATTCTATTTTGGGGTCCCTACTGTACACTGCAGATCTCGAAACTCATTTCAAGCTTTAAAGTATAAAACATCAGTGTAAACATTTCCCCCCATCCATTTTCGATTCTGTCCTACGAGCAGATCTAGAGTGTGGATACAGAGGAACAAAGGAAAATCTCTCTTCCACCTCACCCCTGAGGCTGCCACAAAGAAGAGGGCAGCACCAGAGGACAGAACAAGAAGCAATGGTTGGAAACTATTCAAGGAGAGAAGCAACCTGGAATTAAGGAGAAACTTCCTAACAGTGAGGACAATTAACCAGTGGAACAGCTTGCCTCCAGAAATCGTGGACACTCCATCACTGGAGGTTTTTAAGAAGCGACTATAGACAGTCACTTGTCTGAAATGATATAGGTTCTCCTGCTTGAGCAGGGGGCTGGACTAGAAGACCTCCAAGTTCCCTTCCAGCTCTGTTCTATTCTATATTCCATGGGACACCTGGTCCAAGCACAGCAGGATGCTGTTTTTTCTCTCTGCGTCAGAGATAACTCCACCACTGTTTCTCCACGCTAAAATTTACTGCTGGGATGAAAGCGTCCCAGGTAAGAACATAGGAATTGATATCCCAAAGGTGCTTTTTTTCCAACCATGACCTGGACGACTGAGAATCTCCATAGACATATAGGAATTGATGGACAGGGAAAATATATCTCATTCTCATTCACAAATTCATGCCAGGAACCAAGCAAAATTTTTAAATGATATAATAATCTATTGGTTGGTTGATTGCTTTAGTTAGTCATTTGTTTATAGAATTCATAGAATTCACTATGAATTCTATAAACAAATGAGACCCATTCTGTCTCTGGGTGGCTTACAATTAGAAGAAACAATAGAAAACAGGAAAAGAATCAAAGAAAGCCCCCAGAACAACAAAAAGTAAGCAACAACATAGTCTCAACTTTGACTCTGCCCAAGACCCGGAGAAAATAACCTGATGTTTAACAGCTTCTGAATATTATCAAAAAGTAACCAACTAGACTAACACTTACAATTAAGGAAAAGGAAGAAACTGAATATTTTTTGACATGGGACTTATTTTATCAATGGCTAGCTAATAAAAACAGAAGTTAGAAACATGTGGATATAAGAAAAGGACTAATGACACAAGGGAGCTTTGTTAAAATGGACAAGCAAATATTATTATTATTAGTAGTAGTAGTAGTAGTAGTAGTAGTATAGAACTAATACCAATGTAATGAATATTGTTGTAAATACTTTGATTATTATTTCCTAAAAATATTTGTACCCAGACAACACACTGTTTAACTAAAAATGGAATTTTTATATGTTATAAAATAAAAAAATTTTTAATAAAAAAAAGTAACCAACTAAAATCCATCTAAAAGAAATTCAACCTTCACTCTGTCCAACACACGGAGAAAATAAACTGGTCTTGAACAGCTTCTGAATATCATCCATGCTGGAGCCATTTTGAATTAGTTCAATGGTTGCAGGAACTGGGTATGTCTAGTTTAATGAAAAGAAGGACTAGGGGAGACATGATAGCAGTGTTGCAATATCTCAGGGGCTGCCACAAAGAAGAGGGAGTGAAGCTATTCTCCAAAGCACCTGAGGGTAGAACAAGAAGCAATGGGTGGAAACTAATCAAGGAGAGAAGCAACTTAGAACTAAGGAGAAATTTCCTGACAGTTAGAACAATTAATCAGTGGAATAGCTTGCCTCCAGAAGTTGTGAATGCTCCAACACTGGAAGTTTTTAAGAAGAGATTGGATAACCATTTGTCTGAAGTGGTGTAGGGTTTCCTGCCTAAGCAGGGGGTTGGACTAGAAGACCTCCAAGGTCCCTTCCAACTCTATTATTCTATTATAGTTTAAACTCTTGGGGCCAAATATATTGATAATATCTAGAACATAAAAGAGATAATAGTTCCTTTTAACTTTCTGGGTATATCAATCAGTTTTTCTAAAACAGAGGAAGCAGACCATCAAATCTAAATATAAAATATTAATTGCTAGAAGACAAGTGCATGAAATTGAAGTGGTGCTAGTTTCACCAATTAGGAGATTGACTTTTAACTAATATTGTATGATCCAAAATATGCTATTGATTTTATTTTATTTTCTATTAATATTTTCCTAAGTAATATTTTGGAATATTCCAAACTGTTTAGAAGAAAAATTCTGATTGAGTGTACTAAAACTATTATCGTGGAATGAAAGTTAAATGTTATTTTCATTCATATGTTCATACCTGCAGAGCATCAACCAAATATTATTGGAAATTTGTACCTTTCTTTTTCACCATTGAGGACATCAACCAGAAGGGCCATCTCTTACCCAACATCACCCTAGGTTATAATATCTATGAGAACTTCTTCAAGGTAGAGATGACTACAGATCCTTTGCTCGACCTGCTTTCAGACGGGGAGGCCAATGTGCCCAATTACAGGTGTGGAAGGCAGAGAAACACGGTGGCTGTTCTGGAAGAGGCCGAGACTGGCATCTCCATCCAGATTTCTACCATTTTGGGAACCTACAAAATCTCTCAGGTGTGTCTTTCTTGGTTTTCATTCATGCAATTTCCTCTGCTGTAAATTATAAGGCGAGTTTGATTATAGTAATGAGAAGAATTACACTTTCTTGTTATATTTAAAATACCATCTTTCATTTCTTTCAGATCAGTTATAGTTTTGCTTCCAAGATTCTGGGGGATAAAACTCAGCTTCCTTTCTTCTACCCGATGCTCCCTGCTGAAGGTGTCCAGTACCCAGGGATGGTCCAGCTACTCCTTTATTTCCGGTGGACCTTGGTTGGTCTCGTTGCTCCAGAAACTGACCAGGGGGAGAGGTTCATGAGGACAATGTCTGCTTTGATGTTAAAGAATGGCATTTGTGCAGTTATATATCAAAGCTTTACATTGAATGTTGCTAATATGGTTTTAAAATTAAAAGAATATTACAAATGGAGAAAAGTCAATGTCTTTGTTTATGGTTCAGAGACTAGTTCGTTCTCAGTAGGAATGGTAGTTATCAACACAGTACTTACACATCTTCCAAAACGTGTCGTAGATAAAGTCTGGATCACCACAGCTCAGTGGGATCTCAGTCTTGATTTTATGTTTAGCGTGAATTCCTTCAAACACATCGGTGGCATTTTTTCCTTCTTGATAAAGACAAGGAAATGGGCAAACTATGAAGATTTTGAAACCTTGGTTAAATTCCTATTTAACTTTTTGGATAAAATGTTTACATGTTCCTCTACTAAGGATGCCTTTTCAGTGAAAGTCTGGAGACGGTGCAGACAGAAAGACGAACTGGAGGCTCTGAGGAAAGAGGAGATTGATCAAGTCCTGGCTCTGGACAGCTATCTCATTTACAACACCATTTGGGCTGTGGGAAAGGCCTTAAATTCAGCTTACATATCCACATTCAAGAGATCAGTGAGAAACAAGGGCATGAAGATAGAAGATGCAAGGGTAAAGGCTTGGCAGGTAGTTCTTTTCCATTAGACATGTTTCCTCAAAATATGGGAATTAGTTTTATAACTGGATGCCCTGGTTATTTATTCTGAAAAATCAAATTACCCAGAAACTCAATTCCAATCTAATTACAACCTTCCATTTCTTTCATTTTTCTTTCCATTTGTTCTGATCCTTCCCCCCCCCATATTTTCTTCTTTAATTTTATGTTTTTCAAAGCGAATGCATTGACTTCTTAGTTGTTCAACCATTCTTTTTTTCCCCAAACTGATGAAGTTGGTACAAACAACAAGCCATCTTGGGGTCAGAATCAAGTAATTCTCTCCAATCTCAAAAAGGAGCAAATGGTAGCAAGAAGAGTGATATCAACCAATATCTTTCAATGACGATGCTTGCAGTGTGAAGTCACTGATCTTCACCACCGAAGGCCCTGAAGAAAGCACAGGAAAGTAAGAATAGCGAAGCTATCTACTTTACTTTGGCAACTAAGGATACAACGCAAGAGAAAAAAATCTAACAAGAACCCTCACGTTAAAGGAAAATCTGAATGGATGAAATTTCAGTCGTCTGTTTTTAGATTAATTAAACATGATTTTTTTTAAAAAAAAAAAAGTACTTCTTTGTCATTAGAGGAGTTGTATATTTCTATTGCTCTAATAAAGCAGTGGGAACATGAATGATCACATTCCTAACGTTTGCCCTTTACCATCATTATTTTGATCGACATATTTAAATATTAAGTTAGCAGATGTTATTATTCCCCTACTTATTGATATTCTTCTAATCAAGTTTGACTCTGATAATAAAACCTGTTTTTTTTTGAGCAGAGAGACAAAAATGTTCAGAACTCACCCAGCATAGAGAAAGGGGTCTTTAAAAAACCAAAAACCTCTGATGTCCCTTCTAAACTCTTATTTATCTTATTTTCTTTTCAGTTTCACCCCTTCCTTCAAAGCTCTCAGTTTTACAATAATTCCATAGAAGGGGTATATTTGGATGAGAAAGGAGATCTTACAGCTGACCTGGACATTGTGAGCTGGATTGTTTTTCCAAATAAATCTGTCAAGAGAGTGAAATCTGGGAGCCTAGAAAAATGGGAATCCCAGGATTTTAAATTTTCCATTAACCAGAAGAGTATCACACAGGTAGAAATGCTGGGCAAGTTGGGACCAATATTATTTTATTCCACAGAAAGTGGCTATATCAGGAATATACTTTTGGGATGGGAGAATTGCTTTCAATGCCTTTGAGTTTTCACGTCAGCTGATAAAACTCTCAAGAGCGAAAACTTCTTTATTGGCTATTCATGTAGCCATGAATAATAATCTTCAATTTGCATACAAACTATTCACTGAGTCTATGGAAAGAAAGGTAGAATGAGGGAGTCATTCAAATAATGTGGTTTACCTAGCCAAAGCAAACTATCCAGGCAATATATCCTCGAGCAATTAAATATCTAAGTTTAAAACAAAAGTCTAAATTGGTAATGTGTATGAAACATTAAAGAAACAGAGGAGGAGTGTGCAATTGAATCTTTTAGATCTTCCTCACATTTCTATTGGCTTTTATTTAGTCAAAGCTACATCTTGGACTAAACCCTCTGCCATTTTTCTGAAAATAAGTTCATTTTCTGGGTATGTTATATATGCCACCCGTCTCACTATCCAGAGATTTATCTCCTTTTCTCTCCTCAGCCCTTCCCTCCTTCTACATGTGTGGAAAGCTGTCATCCTGGATTCATGAAAGTAGCCCAAGAAGGGAAGCCCATCTGCTGCTATGACTGCCGTCCTTGTGCAGAAGGAACCATCTCCACCATTGAAGGTGGGTGACTCCAGAGGAAAGGGGAAGACTTTCAGGATGACCATAGACCTTGTTCAAGCATTTTTAACTAAAGAGTGACAAAGATTTTCTCCTTCTAACTCAGTGGTTCTCAACCTTCCTAATGCTGTGACCCCCGCCCCGCTGCCGTGACCCCCGCTCTGCCCCCTCCCCGCACGCAATGAGGTGACAAAGGGGGTGTGGCACAAAGATGGCGGGCTAGCGCGCGCTTAGGTGACCCCTGTGAAAGGGTCGTTCGACCCCCAAAGGGGTCGCGACCCACAGGTTGAGAACCGCTGTTCTAACTGGAGTCACTTCAAAAACTATAAAAACAAGCTTTGACTTTTCATCCCTACTCAAGTGACAGAAGCCATTAGTTCTTACTTTCTTGGAATGGGTGGGAGGAAAAAGAATAGACCAGCCAGATAAGTGCTCTCCATAAATAAAACCTGACCATTTCCTTGGTCCAGATGTAGGAGGACATTCATATTTGCAGGAGCCATTGTGGCCTTGAGTGCAACATCTTATTTCTTCCTGTGATTCACCTAGTCCATTACCAGGAGACCCAGTCTCTACATGGGTCATTGATGGGAGGACTGTGGAGTGCTTTGGATTGCATCTCTAGCACATGGTTCATGGAATCTCACTGAGATTCCATTAAAGGCAGTCACATCTCGTCCTGGGAATGTGTGGCAGAGAATCTAATTTGCCTTTTGAACTTGTCCTTTTGCTTAATACTACTTAAATTTCTGAACCATTCTCCAGACACATTCATGCACACCATCACCAGTTTCACTCCAACTATGCATATGGCGGAAAAACCTAGTTTATGAGATATATTAATCTTCCTCTTTTCAGATGCTGAAAAATGCACCAAATGTCCAACAGTTCAGTATCCAAACATCAACCAGGATGACTGCATACCTAAGACTGAAACTTTCCTATCCTATCAAGAAAATTTGGGGATCATTCTGGCTTCACTTGCCTTGTTTCTCTTTTTAGTAACAGGTTTTGTCTTGGGAATGTTCATTAAATTCCAAGAAACTCCCATAGTCAAAGCCAACAATCGAGACCTTTCCTACATCCTCCTCATCTCCCTCCTGCTTTCCTTCTTGACCTCTTTTCTATTCATCGGCCAGCCAAGGAGAGCCACATGCCTTCTCCAACAAACAGCCTTCAGCAACGTTTTCTCAATTGCCATTTCTACAATTTTGGCCAAAACAGTCACTGTGGTATTAGCATTCTTTGCCACAAAACCAGGGAATAATTTACAGAGATGGCTAGGGAAGACCTTGGCCAATTCTATCATCCTTTCATGTTCTGGTGTCCAAGTTGTCCTCTGCAGCATCTGGCTGGCAACATCTCCCCCATTCCCTGAGTCAGACATGCACTCACAATCTGAGGAGATCATCCTGCAATGTAATCAAGGCTCTGTTGCCATGTTCTACCTTGCCCTTGGCTACATGGGTTTCCTAGCTATCATCTGCTTCACAGTGGCTTTCTTGGCCAGGAATTTACCTGTTGCCTTCAATGAAGCCAAGCTGATCACCTTCAGCATGCTGGTCTTCTGCAGCGTCTGGATATCCTTTGTACCCACCTATTTGAGCACGAAGGGGAAGTATATGGTGGCCGTTCAGGTCTTCTCCATCTTGGCCTCCAATGCCAGCCTGTTGGGCTTCATTTTTGTTCCAAAATGTTACATTATTTTCTTAAGACCTGATCTGAATATAAAGGAAAATTTGTTGTCAAAATAACAAAGATTTAAATTTAAATCTTTCCCCAAAATGTTGGTTAATTATTTAAAAAATAGTATTTATTATTTATTTATTTATTTATTTATTTATTTATTTATTTGTTTGTTTGTTTGTTTGTTTGTTTGTTTGTTTGTTTGTCAAACATGTACAAGATAGCAGGTATAGGTATAAACATAAACATAATCAAAGTGAATACAGATAGATGAGGACAATAGGACAGTAGGACAGGGACGGTAGGCACGCTGGTGCGCTTATGCACGCCCCTTACAGACCTCTTAGGAATGGGGTGAGGTCGACAGTAGACAGTCTAAGGTTAAAGTTTTTTGGGTTTGGGGAAGAAACCACAGAGTCAGGTAGTGAATTCTAGGCATTAATCACTCTGTTGCTGACGTCATGTTTTCTGCAGTCGAGTTTGGAGCGGTTTACATGAAGTTTGTATCTATTGTGTGCTCGTGGATTGGTGTGGTGGAAGGTGAAGTAGTCATTGACAGGTAGGACATTGTGGCAGACGATTTTGTGTACTAAGCTTAGGTCAGACTGTAGGTGGTTGGGAATGGGGTGAGCTCAACAGTAGACAGTATCAGGTTAAAGTTTTGGGGATTTGGGGAAGAAACTACAGAGTCAGGTAGCGTATTCCAGGCATTGCCCACTCTGTTGCTGAAGTCGTATTTTTTGCAATCAAGTTTGGCGTGGTTTACATTAAGTTTGTATCTATTGTGAGCTCCTGTATTGTTTCGGTTGCAGCTGAAGTAGTCATTGCCAGGTCGGACATTGTAGCAGATAATTTTGTGTACTACGCTTAAGTCAGACCGAAGGCGTCATAGTTCTAAGTTGTCTAAGCCCAAGATTTCAAGTCTGGTGGAATAAGGTATTCTGTTGCGAGTGGAGGAGTGGAGGACTCTTCTCGTGAAATATTTTTGGACTCTCTCAATTGTATTAATGTCCGATATGCAGTGCGGGTTCCAGACAGGTGAGCTGTATTCGAGAATTGGTCTAGCAAACGTTTTGTATGCTCTAGTTAGCAGTGTAATGTTGCCAGAGAAGAAACTACGCAGGATTAAGTTGACTACTCTTAATGCCTTTTTGGCAATGTTGTTACAGTATTTGTTACCTTAATGTTCCTAAAAAGTGCACATACACCAAGAAACTTGTTTTTGTTCTGTTTTGTTGTGCATCATAATAAAAACACCACATTTAATAAATATATTTTCCCTTCTTTCCCTTTTTAAAGTATTTAGAAAACTGTACTAGGAATCTCTCTCTCTCTCCAAACCAGGGTTGTTTGTTTGTTTGTTTGTTTGTTTATGTACTGCCAGCATGAACTGCCACTACAAACTTCCAAAACTTTCCTCATCCAAAACGATTCTTCTTCTTCCTCTTCTTCTTCTTCTTCTTCTTCTTCTTCTTCTTCTTCTTCTTCTTCTTCTTCTTCTTCTTCTTCTTCTTCTTCTTCTTCTTCTTCTTCTTCTTCTTCTTCTCCTTCTCCTCCTCCTCCTCCTTCTTCTCCTCCTCCTCCTCCTCCTCCTCCTCCTCCTCCTCCTCCTCCTCCTCCTCCTCCTCCTTTAATTTTATTCATCACATTTCTCAATGCTTCTAACTATTCTTCTTCAAAGTCTTTTTAATATTGAGTTATCAGTCCAACTGGGTCCAGTGCATATCTTAATTTAATTTATTTTATTGCTTTTTTCACTTCTTGAATATTTAAAGGTATACTTCGACTACGTTGATCATTAAACTCCTTTACGTTAGCTTTTTATTAGATAAATGTAGTGTCAAAAAATTTAAGTGGTCCTGGTATGGGAGGAAGAAAGTTCCTTATTTAAGTGAATTTCAAACTCTTCCCAGCATAAAGAGAATTGCTACCCAAATAAAACAGGCTATGCCAACCCAAACTAATGCTAATTGCATGGAGAGCTTGGACTGATTATGAAGTCCTTATCTGAGAATACCCAGGAAAGCACTCAGATTTTGGGGAGTTAAAATGAAAGCTCATGAAGAGGGACGAAGGTGCTGTTTTGTTTTGTTTTTCTTTTTTGCTGAACAAGCTGAAAAATGAACTCTGTACATCATTTTGTTAGCCTGAGGAAAGCACACACACACACACAAAAAAATCACATGGCTGGAATTGGCAAATTCCATTTTCCCCCCTCCCACTACCTGAAGATATTTAGCATCCAGTCGTTTTTATTTTGACGGTCCTTCAATACACGTATTTGCATGCTCCACAAGGCTTGGCTTTAAGCCCTGCCTGGTTTTCAATGACTCCTACAAAAAAAAAATCTGCTTGTCTTTTTCTAATCCCTTTGGCAGAACAGGCTACTTGGAGCCTCGGTGGCGCAGTGGTGAGAGTGCAGTACTGCAGGCTACTTCTGCTGCCTGCCGGCTGCCTGCAATTTAGCAGTTCAAATCTCACCAGGCTCAAGGTTGACTCATCCTTTCATCCTTCCGAGGTGGGTAAAATGAGGACCCAGATTGTTGGGGGCAAATATGCTGACTCTGTAAACCGCTTAGAGAGGGCTGTAAAAGCACTGTAAAGCGGTATATAAGTCTAAGTGCTATTGCTGTTGCTACTATTGTACAATCATGTGGTGTTTGCAGTTGAAGAAGGATGCTTGTAAGAAAGTCACTCGAACTTGATTGTGAATCCTGCATGAAGAAGGCTTCAAAGTTAATCAGAATAAGCTACAGTTTTAGACTCAAGTTAAATTGTTATACAAGAACTTTCACTTTTTTGTGGAGTGAAACTAACAGGAGGGATCTGCACATGGAGTTTTAACTCAATAACACGGGGAATCAAAGAGTCAAAGAGATGAGTGGCTGGACACAACATGATGTCACTATGCATGTACCCCATGAAGTATAAGTCCTTCTCAGCCATGGGCATGTCTTGCCCCTTTTCTTCATTATCCCTTACATCCTGGTGCATGCAACTTCTGCAGAATTCAATGTTCCTCTTAAAAATTCAGGCACCTTTTTCCTATCTCCCACCACCTAGTATTCAACTTGTTTTCAACAATACCGGTAGCAAAAAAAAAAAAAAGCCATTGAGGATTTTAACGATATCCCCAGTTTTAATGTGGGCTTTCAATTTTATTGTGATAATAGAATAGCAAAGTTGGAAACGACCTTGGGGGTCTTTCGGTCCAACCCCCTGCTCAAGCAGAAAACCCTCTACCATTTCAGTCCAAGGGTTGTCCAATCTCTTCTTAAAAACCTCCAGTGATGGAGCATCCACAACTTCTGAAGGCAAGTTGTTCCACTGTGGATGCAAATGTAGGTTAATATCATCACAGATTGGGGAGAGTGCAAGGGGTGAGGCAGGACACTAATATACAAGCCGATAGCACTGAGCCCCCCTCCCCATTTCAGCCCAAGCAGAAGAACTACATAACCAAGGTCATGAAGGAGCAGAAGCATTAGCCCAGAGGTTTAAGCAAAATTGGGCAGGTAAATGAATCAATACAGAGGGAAAGGAGATAGTTCTCAATTGTGTAGTTTGTTTAGCCCACAACAAAGGAAGAAGACTCAAGGTTGACTCAGCCTTCCATCCTTCTGAGGTGGGTAAAATGAGGACCCAGATTGTTGGGGGCAATATGCTAACTCTGTAAACCGCTTAGAGAGGGCTGTAAAGCACTGTGAAGCGGTATATAGTCTAAGTGCTATTGCTATTGCTAAGACTAAACCACATTACTCCTGACTGTCTAGAGCAGTGGTTCTCAACCTTCCTAATGCCGCGACCCCCGCCTCGCCGCCACGACCCCCTCCCCACCCCCTCACCGCACGCGATGAGGTGACAAAGGGGGCGTGGCACCAAGATGGCGGGCTAGCGCACGCTTNGCTTCTCCACCTTCCTCATGCCGCGTCCCCCTCCCTGCCGCCCTGACCCCCACCCCGCCCCCTCCCCGCGCGTGCGCGTTGCCAGTCACCAAGATGGCGGGCTAGTGCGCGCTTAGGTGACCACTGTGAAAGGGTCGTTCGACCCCCCAAAGGGGTCATGACCTACAGGTTGAGAACCGCTGGTCTAGAGCAAGATATCCTTTCCAGATGATACAAATAGACTGTCAACTCTCAAAAGCATTTGTAATCTGTTCTCAAGTTGCCATTAGAAGCAAGGGGGGAGCACATTCCATGCATACCTTCTTCAAACATTGAATCTCAGATTACCAAAGCCGGGTTGGGAGGCGTGCCTGTACAGCCCGTGGGAGTGCCTCATTGGAGAATGTGATTTATGACACAGACTGAAAGGAGGGGGGGGAACAGGGTCAAGGGTGAGCCGTAACTTACGTGCGGGCAGAGCAAACCAGGTTCCGGCAGATGCCCTAATTAACTCATGAGTCTGGAGCCAAGTTTCAAAAGGAATCCAATGATTTATTAGGAGCAGCATGCCGGCATCTACTCGATTGTGGTTTGCTCTGCCCGTACATAAGTTATGGCTCACCTTGACCCTGTTCCCCCCCTCCTTTCAGTCTGTGTCATAAATCACATTCTCCAATGAGGCACTCCCGTGGGCTGTAGAGGCACGCCTCCCAACCCGGCTTTGGTAATCTGAGATTCAACGTTTGAAGAAGGTATGCATGGAATGTGCTCCCCCCCCCTGCTTCTAATGGCAACTCGAGAACAGATTACAAATGCTTTTGAGAGTTGACATAGACTTTGCTGACATGCCCCCATAGTAGGCCTGGTTACCAAGAGCCCACTTTTAAAGGAACTAAAAAAGACCTTAAAGATTTTTGTTTTGCTTCCTGAGGATTAAAATAATAAAGTAGACCCCTAGAGAGGAAACAGATGCATCAAGTTGAGTCCTAGATAGGAAGAAGGTGAAGAAGTTGTTGAACCAACATTGTCAGGTTGTCCCAACCAGTTGAAGCATTACTTTTACTATGGAAAGATTCAACTCTTACAGGGAATGACTCATTTGATATTTTCTCAAAATTATTCACTTCAGCCCAACACAGATGTTCACCTGGCATATACCCAAACACCATATCGCTGAAAGTCAAAAATCCCTTTTTATTAAGTTACTGTGAATTCTTCTCATTCACATCCAGCAAAGTCTTTCAAGGGTAAATTTACAGTCACAGACCTTATCTGGCTTGGAGAGCTGCCAGGCCAATATCTTCAAAACTTGGCAAGGAGTCTCTGAGAGTCACGAACCAATTAAGCAAACTAATTGTCTCCTGCAAACTCCCCTCCCCGTTTGCTCCTCTTTTATTCCCTATGGGAGGGGCCATTCATTGTCCTCCTGTGGCCTTACTCCCAAGTCGACCCTTGTTCCTCAGCTGTTCCCTTCGTGTGGCAACTCTGCGCATGCGCACACTGGAAACAGGCTCCAGCTGTTCGTCTGCCTCACTGATGTCTGACTCCAAAGGCAACTGATAACTGTAAGACTGCCCTGGCCCCATCTCTGCCTCTGACGCAGAGCACTCATCAGAGCCTTCCCCAGACTCCAGGACTGGCCCATGTTCCTCCCCAACCTCCTCACTGTCCAAATCTGCTGCCAGCTCTGCTGGCCGCTGGCAGGCCACAACAGCCAGCATGGTCATACTCCACTCAGTATCAAGGATGCAGCTGTAGAGGTAGTCAACAGTATTAAGTATCTGGGGGTGCAGATAACTAACAATCTGAATTTGTTTCTCCACATGTCATCCTTTGTAAAGTGTGCAAACCACTGTTTGCATTTCCTGTGTCAGATGAGGAGAGCACATCTTCCTCCTTCTGTGCTGGCCACTTTTTATAAAGGAACAATTGAGAGCATTTTAACAAACTGCATCACTGTTTAGTTTGGTGGTAGCAGTGCCTCAGATAGAAGGTCCATAGAGAGAGTGGTAAGGACAGTTGAGAAGATTATAGGAAGCTCACTTCCCGTTATTCAGGATACTGCTTATAAGCACTATGTACTTAGACCTCAAAGCATTATTAGAGACCCCATACACCCACTTTACAGTCTGTTTCTGTTGCTCCCTTCTGGGAGGTGGTTTAGAAGTATTTCTAGCAGGACTACCAGATTCTATAACAGCTTTGTTCCCTATGCCATCTGTCTGGTAAACTCGCAAGATTCATTTTAGCAATAGCACTTAGACTTATATACCGCTTTACAGTGCTTTACAGCCCTCTCTAAGCAGTTCACAGAGTCAGCATATTGCCCCCAACAATCTGGGTCCTCATTTTACCCACCTCGGAAGGATGGAAGGCTGAGTCAACCTTGAGCCGGTGAGATTTGAACCGCCGAACTGCAGCTAGCAGTCAGCTGAAGTAGCCTGCAGTACTGCACTCTAACCACTGCGCCACCTTGGCTCTTTTCTCGCCATGTACATGTATACAACCAAACTAGACTGTGTTGTTTCTCTATGTCATATAATATATGTATCATATAATGCATAATTTTGTATGTATGTATTTATTTATTTATTTAGTTATTTAGTTATTTAGTTATTATTTTGACATGTTTATGTAGTGTATATTGGAGATGGTGACCCTTTGAGAGCTTATGCAATGAAATTTAAGCCAATTAGTGTACATATAAAGTTACAATAAAGTTATTCTAAGTCCAACATTGCAAGAAAGATACAATTCTAACAATATCTGAATATAATGTATATAAATATCTTCTTTCTCTTTTTGAAAAATGTTTAAGTTATCTAAATAGAGCATCAGTTATCCCTGCTATATACCACATACATACCAGTGTATCGAAAGTACATAATCTACTACATATAAAATAATAAATCATTAAAAGAAAGGTAAAAATACAGTTTTTTAAAGCATCAAATGCTGTTCATTAGAATTAGAAACTGACATTTTTTAGGAACCACCTACCCAACATTAAATTTACTGCATTATTTTGACATCATATGCAGTTTTGTATTCAAATCGGGTCTTAGGTAAATAATATAGCACTTGGGGAAAAATATAAAGCCCACCAGACCAGCACTGGAGGCCAAGATGGAGAAAACCTGCACAGCCACCATGTATTTCCCCTTAGTGCTCAGGTAAGTGGGGACAAAGGACACCCAAACACTGCAGAAGACCAGCATGCTGAAGGTGATCAGCTTGGCTTCGTTGAAGGCCCCAGGCAGATTCCTGGCCAGGAAAGACTGTGAAGCAGATGGCAGCCAGGAAGCCCATGTAACGAAGGGCAGAGTAAAACATGGTGACAGAGCCTTCATTACATTGCAGAATGATCTCTCCAGACTGAGAATGCATGTCAGAGTCAGGGAATGGGGGAGAAGTGCCCAACCAGATGCTGCAGATGACAACTTGGACACCAGAGCAAGAAAGGATGATGGAGTTGGCCAGGCATATCTGAGATAATGTCTGCAATCCAATCCAATCCAATCCAATTCAATTCAATAGTCACCTGTCAAAGTGGATTTAGTTGTTCTTGATTTGTGATGGATGTTGACTTTATTGGTCAAGTTAGACAAGGATCTGCTGATTGCTTCTTCTTTGAATGCATGCAAGTATAGGGATGGATGCACTTCTGATCGTTTATTTGGAAGAGCCGAGGTGGCGCAGTGGTTAGAGTGCAGTACTGCAGGCTACTTCAGCTGACTGTTCAGCAGTTCAGCGGTTCAAATCTCACCGGCTCAAGGTTGACTCAGCCTTCCATCCTTCCGAGGTGGGTAAAATGAGGACCCAGATTGTTGGGGGCAATATGCTGACTCTGTGAACCGCTTAGAGAGTGCTGTAAAGCACTGTAAAGCGGTATATAAGTCTAAGTGCTATTGCTAAGTGCTATTTCTTATAGTTGATCACACCATAGCAATGTTCTGAGAAAATAAAAATTTTAATTACTGCACTGATGAATAGTTAGGCTTAATGTTCCCCTATTCAGTTATATCCATTTTAAAAATTACAGTACTGTTCTGTGGTGAAAAACTATTTTTTTCTTTGCTTGTGAAGATAGAACTAAATCATATAGCGTATAATATTGTGTCAAATGTCCTCTGGTTTCCCCCCTCCCTGCTCAGAGCAGGAGCCTTATACCATCCCAGACAATGGTTGTCCAATCTATTTTTGAAAACCCACAACTCTGAGAGGCAAACTATTCTAAGTAATCAGAATAGAGCTGGAAGGGACCTTGGAGGTCTTTTAGTCCAAACCCCTGCAGGAGTCCTATAACATTTCAGACAAATGGTTATCCAATCCCTTCTTAAAAACCTCTAGTTTTGTGCATCCACAACTTCTGGAGGCAAGCCGTTCCACTGATTAATTGTTCTCACTGTTAGGAAGCTACTTCTTACAATAATTTCCTGGTTGCTTCTCTCTTTGATTAGTTTCCATCCATTGTTTCTTGTCTTGCCTTCTGATGCTTTGGAAAATAAGTTGACCCCCTCTTCTTTGTGACAGCCCCTCAAATAGTGGAATACTACATAACTACCACAATTTTTGAAGATCCTGTACAATCCTATGTGCCACATATGCAATTTGAAATGTCTTTCATCTTCATGTTTTAGCTTCCTAAACTGAAATGTTTTGCTCCCCATACAGGAAGCTTCATCAGTCAAAAAAAAAAAAAATAGTTAGGCAGAGAGTGAAAGAGTTGTTGGAATGTACCAACTCTTGCCACACCAACTTCATTTTTTTTTTGACTGATGGGAAGCAAAACATCTCAATTTAACAAAATTTGGTCCAGTTGCCATGATTCAATCTTTTAGATACCTTTGGCCTGGATGATTGAGTCTTCATTGACATATTGCAATACATTAGGGCAGTGGTGAAATCCATTTTTTTTTACTACTGGTTCTGTGGGTGTGGCTTGGTGGGTGTGGTGTGGCTTGGTGGGTGTGGCAGGGGAAGGATACTGCAAAATCTCCATTCCCACCCCACTCCAGGGAAAGGATACTGCAAAATCTCCATTCCCACCGCACTCCAGGGGAAGGATACTGCAAAATCCCCATTCCCTTTCCACTCCTGGGGAAAGGATACTGCAAAATCTCCATTCCCACCCCACTCTGGGGCCAGCCAGAGGTGGTATTTTCCGGTTCTCTGAACTACTCAAAATTTCCGCTACCGGTTCTCCGAACTACTCAAAATTTCCGCTACCGGTTCTCCAGAACCTGTCAGAACCTGCTGGATTTCACCCCTGCATTTTGGGGGGAAAACCCTGAAGTTGGTGTGGCAAGAGTTGGAACATTCCAACAACTCTCTGACTCTCTGCCTATTTTTGTTTTTTTTCACTGATGAAACTTCCTGGATGGGATGTGAAACGTCTCAGTTTAACAAACTTTGGTCCGGTTGCCATGATTCAACCTTTTAAATAAACAGCCAGATTTTTATTTTTATTTTTTAGATTTAGAGTAACTTGAGTGCAGGAAGGAGCACCTGAAGAAGAAAAAGACAAATGGAAAAAACACCAAGAGGTAACCTGTGAGGCAGGAGTTTGGAGGTAGAAAGATAAAGGAATGGTTTCCAAGAATGGCAATAAAGCAAATTTTATACTCCATAACCAGACCCACGAAGGAGCAGAATCACGAGCTCAAATTTTCAACTAATGTTGGGTAGGATAAAGAATTTAAAGAGAGGCCTAGGAGATAGTTAGCATCTGTGCAGTTTCTTTAGCCCATTCCAAGGGAAGGTGACTAAGGCCAGGTCTGTCTCAGCTTCTTAGAGAGAAGTACCCTTTCCAGAGGATTCAAGGTGATTTTGATGATTTCTCCTTGTGCTGCCTCTTCTCAGTGACATCTACCTATCCCATCAGGTCCATCAGAAGAAGCTTGCTGTACATTATGTCCACTGGAGACTGTCATCTTGTGGAATTCAGGGGGAGAGCCATTTTTGCTGTTGCACCAACCATATGGAATACCCTTCCTCAAAATGCCAAGCTGGCCCCAATCTAGCTGGCCTCCAAGATGGACCTGAAGTTCTGACTTTGCCAATTGACCTGGGGATTAGACAGAGATATACACCCATAAAATGGCTGTACTGTTCTTGAATGTCTTTATTGTACATCTCATTTTTAACTGTTTTTAGTGTTTATATTGTTTGTATGGCTGGGTTTTTTTCTTTTCTGTGGGCCCATTTATATTTTAGCTGTAAGCCACCAAGAGTCAAAAAGTGAAATGAGTGGCTATATAAATTTAAAAAATAGAAATGAAATGCAACAATGGTTCCATTAAGAGTCTATCCCAAAGTAAAAAGAAGTCTACTAATGGTTTTCCATGTACCATGGACCTCTGGAAATGTGATGGTTTGCAGATAGTATTTCCCAAAGTTAGAGAAAGACCAAGAGAGTTTTGGTAGAAGTTAGCTCAACTTTATAAGCTTTTCAGGTGTATGTGGAGATGATCTTGTCAGGATGGGTAACCTCTGGACAGAACACTGCTTTATTGATTATTTACAGGACTCTATCAAAAAGAGCTGGGGCTGACAATCACTGAGACACATGGCCTCTTCAAGATCTCGGACAAGATCCATCATTTATTTATTATTTAAATTTCTATGCCGCCCAACTCCCAAGGGACTCTGGGCGGCTTACAACAGAAATATTTAAAAAACCATTAAAAAACATTATAAAAACATTTAAAAACAATTTAAAAACCCATGCACACCATTCATGGCCAGATCTCGCAGGATTACAACAGCAAGATCAACGGCCCCATTGGTCTTCACCGCTTTCCGGAAGGCCAATAGGGTGGGGGCAGTCCGGATCTCAGGAGGTAGCTGGTTCCAGAGGGCTGGGGCAGCCACAGAGAAGGCCCTCCCCCGTGGGCCCGCCAGCTGACACTGTTTAGCTGATGGGACCCAGAGGAGACCAACTCTGTGGGATTTTACCGGTCACTGGGAGCTATGTGGTAGAAGGCGGTCTCGAAGATAGCCTGGTCCTGAGCCATATAGAGCTTTAAAGGTAATAACCAACACATTGAATTGTGCCTGGAGACCAATAGGGAGCCAGTGCAGCTCACGAAGAATTGGTGTAATATGGGTATACCTAGGTGTACCCATAACAGCTCGTGCAGCTGCATTCTGGACCAACTGTAGTCTCCGAACACTCTTCAAGGGTAGCCCCATGTAGAGCGCATTGCAATAATCTAACCATGAGGTGACAAGGGCATGATTGACTGTGAGG
>QLTV01003453.1:309125-319555 GCA_003457575.1 Thermophis baileyi
TTGTTATTTAGAGAGAAGTGGGGGGAGCACACAGCCTTGGGGGGGGGGCTGTGCTAATTGTACAGGTATCTGATGTAATTCTGCTTAGCTTCACCTGCTGCTTCCTGTTTGTTAGGAAGCTTATGATCCACTTACAAGTGTGTTCAGGTATCGTTAGCTGGTTTAGCTTAGTTAGAAGAGCATCTGGAATGATGGTATTGAATGCTGAACTAAAGTCTACAAAGAGGACCCTTGCGTAGGTCTTTGGAGATTCAAGATGTTGTAGGATGTAGTGCAGAGCCATATTAACAGCATCATCTGTTGATCTGTTTGCTTGGTATGCAAATTGCAGGGGGTCTAACAGTGGATCCATGATGGTTTTCAAGTGGGACAGCACTAGCCTTTCAAAGGTTTTCATAACTACAGATGTTAGAGCAACTGGTCTGTAGTCGTTCAGTTCCTTGATTGTGGGCTTCTTCGGCACTGGGATGATAGTAGAGCGTTTGAAGCAAGAAGGAACATAGCACATCTCTAGTGATTTATTGAAGATTCAGGTGAAGATGGGGGCCAATTGGTCAGCACAGACTTTTAAGCAAGAATATAAGAGAACTAATAATAAAATGGATCTTTTAGTCATACAATATCTTTAAAAATGTAACAGTATTTTAAAAATCCCTAAAGCTGCAATAAATTATGGAAGATATCTGGGGATATCAGCCATCTGTATTAAAAGACAGGAACTGTCCATCGAATATGGAATAAAATACTTGAAAACTGACTCATGAAACTGACATTGTGTTAGTTTAGCCAACTGAATCAAAATTCCTTTGAAATATTATATGAATCAAAATTCTTATTACTGTTCTTATTATCTTACTGTGGTAAAATTTTGGAATGCAGTAAACTGTTTTAATAATACTTGTGGTTGAGTGGATTAAAAGTACAATTATGGAAGAAAAGTGAAATATTATTTTCATTGATATGTCCATACTTGCAGACTATCACACCCTTATTTTTTGAAAACTCTGCCCTTCCTTTTCACCATGGAGGACATCAATCGGAATGGTCATATCTTACCCAACATCACCCTGGGTTATAATAGCTATGACAATTTCTTCACTAAGAATGTCTCCCACCTGGAGGATGTTCATAAGCTGTTGAAGACCACTAATTCTCCCTAGCTCTGAGGCAGAGTGAAGGTGGAGACTATCATAGGTGACCTTCAATGGTATTTTTGTTTTTTCGTGGACTTGTGTTTTTGGAGGCATTCACTGGAGATATGGAGAGGCTCTAATGCAGTGCAGGAATATATACTTATGAGTAAAATTCTTTTAAAGGACTTCTATAGAACTTCACTGTTTGAAAAGTACTCCTTTTTTTCAGAGATTATGCCACTAATGAAATAATCTCCTTGTTTGTAATGATTGTCTGGGTCAAATCCACCGTGCTTCACGGTGCATTTGGCTTTGAGCATCCCACAGGCTCCCCATGGCCACAGAAGCAGCACAAGTAGAAGAAGCAGCAATATGATTCTTCTCTGTGATACCTTCTCTGTGGTTACAAAGAATGAGATGAAGAGTTGGAAGAAAACAAAACCACTTCCAGGACAGAAGTTCCAGTCTCCTCGAGAAAAATATACACAGCCTCTGCTTGTCCTTAACCCTCACCCTCCCCCAGATTCTCTTTCTGTCTCTAGAGCCATTTATACACCCAGCAGTTCAGATATAAGACTCCACTGAACTTTGCTTTTGAATCTGATGCTGACATCAAAACATGTTCTGACATGTTTGTGTCAAATTGCTGAAAGTTTGCAGAAAGTTCTCTTGGGTCTTAACATAAAGTTAGGATAAATAAATCGCTGTGATTTTTTGATAACTGCAAGGAACAGAACCATGAACTCTCTTAATCTTGAACGAGTCAACAAACAGGTGCCCAAAAGGAGAACTCGCAGATGATGGTCTAGACTTTGAAGATGGGCCAGTGATGGTGACTGGAGAATTTGGCCCCAAATCTTGCCAATACAACACTTGAGAAAACTCAGAATCAAGAGAGACCTTGTGAAAAACAGAAACAGAACTGTTTCTATTGGGAATAATAAAAGAAAATATTAGAAAAGAAATTTATTATATTATCCAACACATAATTACTGCAGCGAGAATTATATTTGCTCAAAATTGGAAGAAAGAGAAAACACCCTCGAACGCCATGATTATAAAAAAGGTGCTAGAATGCTCAGAGATGAACAAACTAACGATGGGATTGAGAGAGAGAGAGGAAACAATGTATTATAAAATATGGGATAGATGGTATGATTGGCTTGAAAGGAAAAGTAAAATCAATGTGTAAAGTAATATAGGATGATGTAACAATTAAACAAATGTAATTAATGTAAACAAATGTTTAAATGGATGTATTGCAATTTATAATAAATATAAAGAAGTAGATGTAAGAATGTTTAAGTTAAAAACAATAGCCGTAAAGATGGAAAATGTAGAATGAAGAAAGAAATTGTTTAGAGAAAGTCAATTACTCTCTGTTTGGGGACAAACTAATGTACTGATAGAGGAGAATATTTGTAACTCAGGGTTGAAATGAAGGGTCCTTAGTGTTCTCTGAGCTTGGTTGTTTTCTTGCAGACATTTCACTACTCAAACTAAGTGACAACATCAGTGCTACTAGGATGTGCGGTTTGTTCTCATTTGAGTGAGAGGCAAGACCACCTCTCTCTTTGGAATCTTGTAGGATGTTTTGGTTCCCCATGAGTTTTTCCCCACTTTGTATAAATCGAATGATGGTTTCTTGCCATGTTTGTTCTTATAAAGTTCTCTCTGAGATTCTGATTGCTGGCCATTTTAACTACATTGTCTGTCACATATAGAACATTCATTTTGATTATTGCAATTGAGGCTACTAACTAAGGTAACTTTAGATTTCCCCATCTCTCATCTTTTAAACTCTTGCCCTAATTTAACATAATTTTTGGTATGTTACTTGATTTTTTTTCCTCAAGGGAAAAATCAAGATATTTCTCTGAGAAGGCTGACTCCAAACCCCCTATATAGATATCAAAAATCAAATCCATTAATCCATTATTTACTAAGAAAGCTTTGCAACTTTTTACTGCCCGCCGTTTTGTTTCAAAAAATGTTCCAAGCTGTGTTGTGTGTAAACCTTGAGGTATTCACCTGCATCCATCCATCCATCCAAACTTCTCTCTCTCTCTCTCTCTCTCTCTCTCTCTCTCTCTCTCTCTCTCTCTCTCTCTCTTCAGGCACTGGACCCAGCTATTCCTCCTCTTCCTCATCAGCCACCTCCAGACCTGGGGGCTATTGACTCTCTATCTTAGGGATGACGGATGGCCCAGGCTCCGTCTCTCTGTCTCTCTCTGTCTCTCTCTCTCTCTCTGCCAGCCAGCCAGCCAGCTATCATCTATCGATCTGTCTATCTATAATCAATTATCTATCATATCTCATCTCTCTCTCTCTCTCTGTCTGTCTCTCTCTCTCTCCCTCCCTCCCTCCCTCCTTCCCTCCATCTGATACCTATATCTATTCTTTGCTATATCCACCACTGAATATGGCCTCCAATTAGCACAGTGAGATTTTTTGGGGGGAGTTGGTCATTATGAACTAACAGTTATGAACTAACTGACTAATAGTACTCAGTAGATATTGATGTTCTATACACACCCACTCTTGTGTGCCCAGACTCAAACAAATAACTTGAGTATATTTCTAATCCCCGTTCCCCAATCAATTTAGATAAGAAGGAAGGAATCCTCCCTATGTTAGGCCCATCCTTTTCCCCAGCACTGTCATTAAACATATTTGTACTTCAAGAGAATCATGTCCTGTTCTCTGGTTAAAATGTATTTTTGGGAAATTCTCCTACACTCAATGAAAGCATCCATACATATATGCATATTTTCTCATACACTCAACAACAAAGAGAAAAAGCAAAATCACTGTAATATCATTACAGTGTTCAGCAGGGGTGTTAAACTGGTGGCCCGCAGGCTGGATGCGTCACAATCAGGCCATGTCCACCCCGGCTCTGCAAAGGAAAAAAAATGTCATGGTAGGTCACGATACATCATGTGACGCTATTGAATTTGACACTTGTGTTCTAAATTTCTGCCATCTTTTCGCCTATATTTTCTTCTTTCTCTTCTTGAATGTTTTGGAATCTTAGTTGATAGGAAGTCCTCTCTACTTCTAAAAATATAATGGACTCTTCGAGCCCTTTGTTAACTGTTGTTAATTTCTGCTCCATAATTTCTACTTTCTTATCTGTCTGTTCCATTTTTGTTTCCACTATTTTTATTTTATGTTCATTTTCTGTTATATTATTTTGAATGTTTTGAATTTTTTCATTTATATTTTTTATGTCTCCTTTCATTTCTCCCATCTCTATTTTAATTTCTGCATGATGAACTTTTGTCTCTTCGTGGTTATTTGTTATAGTTTCCTGTGTTTTAGTTATGGATTCTTGTGTCCTTGCTAGTTTCTTGTATGTTTTGCAGCATTAACTGCATGCTCTGCATATTAATTATTGAGCTTGATTTATCAGTCCCTAACATTGTCTCAATCGATCTTTGTCCAGGGGGTGCAGGTGAAATTACAGCTGGGTTTAGTGTTGTTTTCTTCACTGTTTTTGTTATTACATTTTAACTTGACATTTTTAAAATTTGTACTTATGGATTCTTGTGTCCTTGCTATAGTTTCTTGTATGTTTTGCAGCATTAACTGCATGCTCTGCATATTAATTATTGAGCTTGTTTTATCAGCCCCTAACATTGTCTCAATCGATCTTTGTCCAGGGGGTGCAGGTCAAATTACAGCTGGGTTTAGTGTTGTTTTCTTCCCTGTTTTTGTTATTACATTTGTACTTGTCATTTTTAAACTTTGTACAATTTTATCCCAAATATTGCTCATATATAAAATTTCTATATATTATAATATCTCTTAATTTCTAATTCTTAACTTGTCTTACTGAAACAATATAACATCCTGTAATGCAATATTTTTCTATGACTTTAACTAATTTCTTTATAACTTAATTGGTAAAATAGTTTTTCTGTAACCAAACCACCTTAATTCTCACAATTTTATCCCAGACACTCATATATCAAATTTCTATTAGTTAAAGTATTCCCTAACCCTTTTACGTTACTACTGAGCCCAATTAATTTTTAACTGTCACTCTAATTTATTTTAATTACTAATTCTTAACTTATCTTCTCTAACAACTGTCAATATTGTAACATATAATATTTTTCTATGACTTTAACTAATTTAATACAGCTTAATACTTCAATAAATTAATTAAATAAATAGTTAGTCTATTATAAATCACCTTGGTTATTATATATAACAATATTTAGAAATATATAAAATATATTGAAAGCAATATTTATAGAGAAAAAGAAAAGAGAAAATCTAGAAAAACATAGTACTTATCAATCTATTTGTTTCCCATTACTTGTGGTGGAAAATTTGCTTAGTCATTTATAAACATTACTGTTTCTTCCAATTATGTATAGCCCTTAATTTGGTGAGTCCTTTTTCTGGTCAAATATTCAGTTTATTATTTATTGTCCTCTTTTACAATGTCAATTGTCCTTTAAGTCTTTAAATCCAAAGAAAATCAAATATCAAATTGTCCCATAGTCGAGTTCTATAAATTTCTTTTTTCTCTTTAAGTTGTTTGCAGACTGTTTTCCTTAATGGCTTCCCTTCTGGAAGTATGACTCTCACTTTCACTTCTTAATTCCTCTGTCTTTAATGCTTCTTCCATTGTGTGTAACTGTTAGTTTTAATTTTCCTTCTTCTAGTCAAATAGTCCTTTAGCTGTTTATTATCCTCTTTTGCAATGTAGGTTGTCTTTTAAGTCTTCAAGTCCAAGAAAAGTCAAATATCAAATTTATCCCCAAGTCCAGTTCTGTAGATTTCTTTTCTTTCTCTCTGAGTTATTTGCAATCCACTTTCTTTAATGGCTTTTCTTCCGGCAGTATAACTCTCACTTTCACTTCTTAGTTTCTCCGTCTTTAACGCTTACAATGTTTCAGGTTTAAAGCCACAGATCTTCCAATTTCCCAGAAAAAGAATGTATAACAAGTTTAAAACAAAAAGAAATCCAAAATAATTCCTCTCACCGCTTTTACTCTGACTTCTCCATTGTTGTTTCTCTCCTTTCGCATTTGTGTGCTGTCAATTCTTATTCAAATTCAGCTTCTTCATCATCAAACGCCGCTTAATCACTTTTAGAGCCTCGCTTCTAAAGCATGATTTAGTTCTTTGTTGTCATTTCTCACCAAGTATCCAAAGGTTTTAATGATTTAGTTTCTTCTGATCTTCGCTATAAAAGTCCCTCTTCGGCTTCCTGCTGGGTGGCTGTCTTCACTATGGACCTGTCAAAAGAGGCAGGTTTTCTCCAGACGGTTTCAGGGGGGTTCTCCTGAGTGAACAGGTGTCTGCTTCACACACGGTCACTCTCCAGAGTTTCCCCCACAAATTCGCAGATCTCTTCAGGATCTGCGATGCCCCGAATGGGCATCCGAGTGCAGAAATTCATGCTGTGCATCCGGAGCTCATTCTCACAGCATGTATCGCTAAGACGATCACCACCGGAAGGAACATGAGTATATTTCTAATCCCATGTTCCCCAATCAATTTACGTAAGAAAAGAAAGAAGGAATCCTCCCTATGTTAGGCCCATCATTTCCCCAGCACTGTCATTAAACAAATTTGTACTTCAAGAGAATCATGTTCTGCTCTCTGGTTAAATGTACTTTTGGGAAATTCTCCTACACTCAATTAAAGCATCTATACATATCTGCATATTTTCTCATTCACTTAACAACAAAGAGAAAGGGGGAAATCTCTTTTAATCTAAAATAATAGTGCACTTCTATCACTTGGACTTTCTGGTTTTTCTTTGAAGAGGTTTTGCTTCTCATTCAAGAAGCTTCTTCAGTTCTGACTGAAGGGTGGGGAATGGAAGGATTTATACTCAAATTGAACAGCCCTCTCTCAACAGACGGGGAGGGATATGACATCATTTATCTCCAGTCTGCAACACAATCCTTTCAACAGTTCCAAGAAGGCTCCACACCCATTTGCACCACTCAGGTGATCCTGATGAACCAGCTAAACATCCAGATCAATGTAATGACTCACTAAAAGAATGCAAATGACCAGCTGTCTGCAAGGAGTATAAATCCTTCCATTCCCCATCATTCAGTCAGAGCTGAAGAAGCTTCTTGGATGAGAAGCAAAACACCTTCAAAGAAAAACCAGAAAAGTCCAGTTACCTCTTGAAAAAGCATCTTTGGGACAACCATGACCTGGTTGACTGAGAATCTCCATAGACATTTCTATCACTTGAAGAAATGATGGAGTTGAATGATTGAAATGACATACTTGGTGGGGATTTTTTTTAAGAACATTAAAGTATCAAATTGTCAGGCCGAAACCATATTTTATTAGAGACTTCGGCCTGCCACACTTGATGCTTTAGAATGTATGCTTGCTGTGGGAATTTGGGAGGGGCTGTTGCATGAGTGAGAGATGTAGCCATAACAAATTCCTTCTAGATTCTCAAGGTCATCCTTTGTCCAGCACCTGCTTGGAAGCAAATGGGAGTAATGAAGAAGATTGGTCAATGTGATCAACTTGTGGGTGTGGGAACAAGGGAATTGATCTTTCAACTGGGTAGAGAAACCTCGGGGCTTCAGATCCGGGTTTCTCACAGCTGTGCCAAAATGGCTCTGCTAATAAATTGGAACTTTGAGGAACGCATTGCCTCGGACTCTGATTTAATTTTAGATGCTATTTGGAACCCTGACACAAATACTGTTTGTTACAATTATTAACTGACATTTCTGAGATCCACATAAACATGCTATTTTATTTTGACATCAAATATTCTTTTGTATTCAGATTTGGTCTTAAAATAATAATGTAACATTTGGGTAGGAAAATTAATAACAACAGGCTAGCACTGGAAGCCAACATGGAGAAGACCTGTACAGCCACCATATACTTCCCCTTGGTGCTCAGGTAGGTGGGAATGAAGGATATCCAGACACTGCAGAAGACCAGCATGCTGAAGGTGATGAGCTTGGCTTCGTTGAAGGACCCAGGTAGATTCCTGGCCAGGAAAGCCACCGTGAAGCAGATGAGAGCCAGGAAACCCATGTAGCCAAGGGCAAGGTAGAACATGGCAACAGAACCTTGATTGCATTGCAGGATGATCTCTGCAGATTGTGACTGCATGTCTGACTCAGGGAATGGGGGAGAAGTGCCCAACCAGATGCTGCAGAGGACAATTTGGACACCAGAACATAAAAGAATGATAGAATTGGACAAGGTCTTCCCCAGCCATCTCTGCACTTTATTCCCTGGTTTTGTGGCCAAGAATGCTAACACCACCATGACAGTTTTGGCCAAGACAGTAGAAATGGCAACTGAAAAGATATTGCTGAATGCCGCTTGTTGGAGAAGGCAAGTGGCAATCTTTGGCTGGCCAATGAATAGAAAAGAGGTCAAGAAGGAAAGCAGGAGGGTGATAAGGAGGATGTAGGAGAGATCCCGATTGTTGGCTTTGACTATGGGAGTTTCTTGGAATTTAAAGAAGATTCCCAAGACTAAGCCTGTTACCAAAGATAAGAACAAGGCAAAGGAAACTAGGATGATCCCCAAATTTTCTTGATAAGATAGGAAAGTTTCAGTCTTAGGTATACAGCCATCTCGGTTGATGTTTGGATACTGATCTGCTGGACATTTGGTACATTTCTCAGCATCTGAAAAAGAGCAAGATTAACATCTGCATAAAGGTTTTTCCATCACATGCATCCTTGAAGTGAAACTGGTGATGTGTGGATGAATGTGTTTGCATATCATAATGTCTGCATATCAGACATTAAGACAATCAAACGAGTCCAGAGATATTTGTCCAGAGAGTCCTCCACTCCTCTACTCGCAACAGAATACCTTACACCACCAGACTTGAAATTTTGGGCTTAGACTACTTAGAACTTCGCCGTCTTTGATCCGACCTAAGTGTAGTACATAAAATTATCTGCTACAATGTCCTACCTGTCAATGACTACTTCAGCTTCAACCACAACAATACACGAGCACACAATAGATACAAACTTAAGGTAAACCGCTCCAAACTTGACTGCAGAAAATACGACTTCAGTAACAGAGTTATCAACGCCTGGAATGCACTACCTGACTCTGTGGTTTCTTCCCCAAACCCCCAAAACTTTAACCTTAGACTGTCTACTGTGGACCTCACCCCATTCCTAAGAGGTCTTTAAGGGGCGTGCATAAGCGCACCAGCGTGCCTACCATCCCTGTCCTAATGTCCCCATTTATTTGTATCCATTTCATGTATTCATAATCATGTTTATACTTATAACTGTTATCTAATACATGCTTGATGAAATAAAAAATAAATAAAATAAATAAAATAAAGTATGCAGCAACATTTTGGAAATTTAAGTAGTGTAACCCAAAGGACAGGAGCACGAGGAAAACAAGAATCTCCACCACACATTCCCAGGATGGGCCGTGGCTGCATTTAAGTTGCACTATTTGAATTCCAGATTCCATGAACCACATTTTAGAAATGAAATGCAAAGTACTTCACAGCCCCGCCCCCCCCAATCAATGATTAGGGAAGGGATGGTCATTGACTAGACTAGTTCAAGCACAAGAAGGAATAAAGGGTTGGACTCAAGGTTGAATCAAGACTCACAATGGTGGCCCATTTCATCTCTATTCTTTTAAAATGGAAGATATTTCTCCAATGAACTCAACTGCTGATGTTCATGTTTAAACCAGCTGGTAAGGAAGCTGTTTTATTAAAAGATCCTTTGTAAATGTCAAGGCCACCTTCCAGCTTGACCAAGGAAATGGCCAAATCTCCTGGTTGTTTCTTTATCCTCGCAACCATAACAGGAAAGCAAGCACCAATAGCAATAGCAATAGCACTTAGACTTACTGTATATACCGCTTTACAGTGCTTTTACAGCCCCCTCTAAGCGGTTTACAGAGTCAGCCTATTGCCCCCAACAATCTGGATCCTCATTTTACCCACCTCGGAAGGACGGAAGGCTGACTCAACCTTGAGAATGGTGAGATTTGAACCGCCGAACTGCAGGCAGTCGGCAGTCAGCAGTACTGAACTCTGCGCCACTGTGGTTTCATATGGAAACCAATGGTTTCCATCTCCTTGGGCATCTCTTTTGAGGATGGATAAAAAAAAATGTCCCTCATTTCTCATATGGAAACTTGTCAAAGGAAGAACCAAAAGGAAGGAAGGAAGGAAGGAAGGAAGGAAGGAGGGAGGGAGGGAGGGAGGGAGGGGGGGGGGGGGAGAGGGAGAGGGAGAGAGAGAGAGAGAGAGAGAGAGAGAGAGAGAGAGAGAGAGAGAGAGAGAGA
>QLTV01003453.1:319636-329864 GCA_003457575.1 Thermophis baileyi
AAGGAAGGAAGGAAGGAAGGAAGGAAGGAGGGAAGGAAGGAAGGAAGGAAGGAAGGAAGGAAGGAAGGAAGGAAGGAAGGAAGGAAGGAAGGAGGGATGGGGTGGGGAGAGTCCAGTTTTGGATGTCATGTTAAACAATCTCTGGCTTTTACTCATGCATAGGCAAGGCAAAGAAAGGCAAGGATCTGAATTTCGTTTCTCCTTGGATGCCCAGAAAAAAAAAATGGCAGAATACATTATACAAGATGAAGAGCGAGAAATGCCATAATATTATTTTATTTATTTATATTCCTACTTTCCTACTAACAACCCAAGGTAGCAAGGGGGTTGGACTAGAAGATTTTCAAGGTCCCTTCTAACTCAGTTATTTTGTTATATTCAACATACTTTCCTTCTCTTTTTCCCCGACAACAAGAACCTGGTGAGGTGAGTTGGGCTGAGAGGGAGTAACCCTAGGTCACCCAACTGGCTTTCATAGCTATGGCAGGACTAGAACTCACAATCTCCTGCTTTCTAACCTGACGCCTTAACCACTAGACCAAACTGACTCTCCCTTCTAATGCCAAGCCCTCATTGATACCCTTTCTTTTAATACCCTGTCTCTGATTTCAGTTAGAAGATTACTTTTATCACTATCTATGCAGTAAATTATATGTATTACAAGATTTTTTTTACAAAGCTAGGCTTAAAAATGCCTATCAAGATAGCTTTTAATGAAAAATGCCTGCCCCTTTTCTCTGTTATCACCCACCTTCCATGGTAGATATGGTTCCTTCTGCGCAAGGAAGACAGTCGTAGCAGCAGATGGGCTTCCCTTCCTGAGCCCCCTTCCTGAATCCAGGATGACAGCTTTCCACACACCTTGAAAGAGGCAGGGGCTGAGGAAAGAGAGATATAATACCTCATTGTGTTTTTTTCTTTTTTTCTTTCTTTCTTGTTTCTCTTTATTCACTGCCTCTTTATATGATTGGTTATTGTTGGAATGTATTTTTATGCAACAACTACAGCAGTATTCAGCGAGTAGATGGCAGTGTTTACAAGTTTGGGTCTATGGTATATACTCTATGCTGTTTTGTTCTAAGTAGAGTTTCCTGTTACAGTTAAACAGCTGAACAGTAAAGCACATGGTGACTGTACTCTTTGTTTGCTCTGTGGTGCTATATATAAACAGTATTTCTAACAGTGATCTAGTTTTTCTTGCTTGGAATTAGGTTCTAAAGGTCATGAAGATTGGCCCCCCTCCCCCCTCAATTTCAGTTTAAAGATTATGAAGTAACAATATTTACAGATTATGAAGACATTCACAATCTTCAGAGCAAAATCAACTAACGTGAAAACTCAAAGGCGTTGAAAGTAAACCCTCACCCCATCTAAAAAGTACAGTGCTCTTTTTGCCACCTTGAGTAAAGGTAAAGGTAAAGGTTCCCCTTGCACATATGTGCTAGTCATTCCTGACTCTAGGGGGCGGTGCTTATCTCTGTTTCAAAGCCGAAGAGACAGCGCTGTCCAAAGACGTCTCCGTGGTCATGTGGCTGGCATGACTAAATGCCAAAGGCGCACGGAATGCTGTTACCTTCCCACCAAAGGTGGTCCCTATTTTTCTACTTGCATTTTTACACGCTTTCGAACTGCTAGGTTGGCAGAAGCTGGGACAAGTAACAGGAGCTCACTCCGTTACGCGGCGCTGGGGATTCGAACCGCCGAACTGCCGACCTTTCTGATCGACAAGCTCAGCATCTTAGCCACTGAGCCACTGCATCCCTTGCCACCTTGAGTAGAATAAATAAATATTAGTCTCACCTTGTTCAGAGTCTCCATCTTTGTGATACTCTTCTGGTCGATGGTAACTTTAAAATGCTTGGATGCCCCTTTTTCTAGAGTCCCAGATTTCACTCCCTTGAGAGATCCATTTGGGAAAATGACCCAGTTCACCATGTCCAGGTCAGCTGTCAGATCTCCTTTCTCATCCAAATATACCCCATCTATGGAGTTATTGTGAAACCGAGAGCTTTTAAGGAAGGAGTGCAGCTGGAAAGGAAATGAAGAATTTAGAAAGCACATCAGAAGTATTTTGAAAAGATCCATTGATCTACCCTAGCAGGAATTGTAAAATTATTCTCTCTGTGTTCAAATAATGTTAAGATTCCTCCCAGTGTAGACCAAGGGATCCTTTCAAAAGTCTTCTTTCTTTCTCCATCCATTGCTTTCTACAGCCATAGGGAGAATGAGGCAAAAGATTAAAGCTGGTTGTAGCCAAGGAATGAAGTGAGTCTCTGGGCAAAGGGAGGCTTTGAACAGAAGGACAGTGCGTTAGGGTATGGAGTTCAGAGATATTAGACTGTCCCATCCAGGGGTGGGTTCTAACTTACCTCGCCACCGGTTCGCTTCCTCCCGCGTGGCTGCGTGCACATTTCGGCAGTGCCGAAAACTCGGCTTCTGTGCATGCACAGAAGCAAAACAAGCAAAAAATTGCAACCCCCCCCCCAAAAAACCCAAGATGCTGGTGCATGCGCAGTGCCAAAAACTCGGCTTCTGCGCATGCGCAGAAGCAAAAAACAGCAATAAATTCCAAAAAAAAAAAATTCCCCCAAAAAAATTCCAAAAAAAAAGATGGTGGCGTCCACGGACCGGCATCGACAGAACCGGCTCCGTGACGTCACCACCGGTTTACTACCGGTTCTATAGAACCGGTGCGAACCAGGAGGAACCCACCTCTGGTCCCATCCTATCAGATGGGATTCAGTAGGTTCTCTGGAACACAGCAGCACTCCAATTTACAGAAAATAAGGTCAAGGTATTGAGACATGGCACAGCATAATGTCTTGGCCAAGGAAACAGTTGTTAGAAGATCGTTGATTGAAAGAGATGGAATAATGCCTAAAGTAACAGGCATTGTTACTTAACAGAATTAAGAATAACAGAGTTGGAAGGGATCTTGTAGGTCATCTAGTCCAACCCACCCAAGCAGGAGACCCTACACCATTTCTGACAGATGGCAGTCCAGTGTCTCCTTGAAAGCACCCAGTGATGAAGCTCCCACAACTTTTGAAGGCAACTTCTGTTCCATTGGCTGATTGTTCTTGCTGTCAGAAAATTTATCCTTATTTCTAGGTTGAATCTTTCCTTGATCAGTTTCCATCCATTATTCCTTCTCTGGCCTTTAGGTGCCTTGGAAAATAGCTTGACCCCCTCCTCTCTGTGACAGCCCCTCAAGTATTGGAAGACTGCTATCATGTCACCCCTGGTCCTTCTCTTCACTAGACTAGCCATGCCCAGTTCCTGTAACCATTGTTCATAAGTATTCACTTTGAAAAGAAATACAAATAAAATGGTAGTATTGCAAAAACAAGCATCAGGGCAACTGAAAGGAAAATAAAGAGTACAATTCATTTTCTTTTGCAAACAATTTGCAATTAAGTTGGATTTGAGTTTCAGGATGATGTAACTTTTCAGAATAAGTAACCAGGAAAGCCACTTAGAAATCATTCCGATCTGCGGGAGAATTATCTCTGATGGGGAAAAAATACCTGCCAAGCTTTCAGCCTTGGAGCTTCCATTTTCGTAAAGAGGTTCCTCCCTGATCGCTTGGATGTATGTTCATTAGCTGAATGTAAGGCCCTTGCCACAGCCCAGATGGTGTTGTAAATGAGATAGCTGTCCTGAGCCAGGAACCGATTAATCTCCTCTTTCTTCAGAGCCTCCAGATGTTCCCTCTGCCTGCACCGCCACCAGACTTTCACTGAAAAGGCATCCTTAGTGGATGAACATCTAAAGGATTTTCTTAAAAATTTAAATTTGGATTGGAGAAAGAGACCAAAAGAACCATAGTTTGCCCATTTCCTTTTCTGTATCAAAAAGGAAAAAATGGCACAAACATACTTAAGGGAACGTGTATGAAACAGGAAATCAGATTTAAGGTCCCAGTGAGCTGTAGTGATCCAGACCTTATCCATAACATGTTGCTGAAAATCTTGAAGTAGTCTTTCTAAAATCCCCATTCCTTGCAGGAAAAAATTAATCCCCGAACCATAAACAAGCACATTGACTTTTCTCCACTTCAAATATTGTTCATGTTCTACAACTATCTGATGCATATTTAGTGGAAATCTTTGATATATAACTGTACAAATGCCATTTCTTAACATCAAAGAGGACATTGTCCTTATGAACCTTTCCTCTTGGTCAGTTTCTGAACTAATAAGGCCAACCAAGGTCCACCTGAAATGGAGGAGCAACTTGACCATCCCTTGGTACTGGACTCCTTCAGCAGGGAGCATTGGGTAGAAGAAGGGAAAATGAGTTTTATCCCTCAGAATTTGGGAAGCAAAATTGTAACTGACCTGAAAATAATGGAAGATGGTGTTATTTCAAATTTAACACGCAAAATATAATTCCTCTCATTTTCATTATCAAACTCTGCTTTTCATTTGCAGGAGAGAGCCTCTGAGCTCCATGACTGAAAACTGTCTCCACAAGAAAGACACACCTGAGGGATTTTGTAGGTGCCCAACATGGTGGACATCTGGATGGAGATGCCAGTTTCAGCCTCTTCCAGAACAGCCACTGTGTTTCTCTGCCTTCCACACCTGTAGTTGGGGACATTGGCCTCCCCGTCTGAAAGCAGGTCCAGCAAAGATTCTGTAGTCATTTCTATTTTGAAGAAATTGTCATAGATATTATAACCCAGGGTGATGTTGGGTAAGATATGACCATTCCGATTGATGTCCTCCATGGTGAAAAGGAAGGGCAGAGTTTTCCAAAAATACGGATGTGTTAGTCTGCAAGTATATACATATCAATTAAAATAATATTTCACTTTTCTTCCATCTGTACTTTTAATCCACTCAACCACAAGTATTATTCCAAACAGTTTACTGCATTCCAAAATTTTACCACAGTAAAATAATAACAGTAATAAGAATTTTGATTCATACAATATTTCAAAGAAATTTAGATTCAGTTGGCTACACTAACACATTGTCAGTTTCATGAGTCAGTTTTCAAGCATTTTATTCCATATTCGATGGACAGTTCCTGTCTTTTAATACAGATGGCTGATATCCCCAGATATCTTCCATAATTTATTGCAGCTTTAGGGATTTTTCAAATTCTGTTTCATTTTTAAAGATATTGAATGACTAAAAGATCCATTTTATTATTAGTTCTCTTATATGCATCATATTATACTGTAAATATTTGCGGAAATTTGACTAAGAATGTCTCCCATCTGGAGGATGTACATAAGGTGTTGAAGACCACTTATTCTCCCTAGCTCTGAGGCACAGTAAAGGCAGAGACTATCATAGGTGACCTTCAATGGTGTTTCTGTTATTTCAGGGACTTCTTTTGATTCCCCCCCCATTTTTTATTTTGTAAGCCAATCAAAGTCTCACATATTGGAAATTCTACAATTAAATAAACAAATCAATCAACCAACCAATCAACCAAATGACCAGCTGACCAACCAACCAACCAAATGACCAGCTGACCAACCAACCAACCAAATGACCAGCTGACCAACCAACCAACCAACCAACCAACCAACCAAATGACCAGCTGACCAACCAACCAACCAAATGACCAGCTGACCAACCAACCAACCAACCAACCAACCAAATGACCAGCTGACCAACCCATCAACCAAATGACCAGCTGACCAACCAACCAACCAACCAACCAACCAAATGACCAGCTGACCAACCAACCAACCAAATGACCAGCTGACCAACCAACCAACCAACCAACCAACCAACATAATAAAGATAATATTCGTATTTTTAAAAAGATTGTCAGGAACTTGGCATGAACTAGTGAATGAGAATGAGACAGATGGAAACTCCATGAATTTATATATTCTCAGTTGGGCTACTTTCATCCTAGCAGTAAATTTTTGTGGGGAAAAAGATCTCATCCATAATGTATCAAAAAAATAAAGTATCCTACTTGGATGAGGAGAAACCCCCCTCCCCCAAGTCCAGCTTAGCTTTGCAGTGAGATGGAAGGGAGAAGTCATTCTCTTCCTCTGTGTCCACACTTTAACTCTGCTCGTTGGATGGAAAGGGAAATGGATGAGAGCAAAAAAACTTGATAGGCTTCTTATTTAACATTTCAAAATGAGCTTTATCATCTGCACTATAACAGACAGCCATGGCAAAGCTAGGAAGTATAATTTAGCAATAGAAGAAGATCAAGAGGAGAGCATATTGTGTTTTTGGAAGGTCTGTAGACATTCACTGGGTATGGAGAGGCTCAAATGCAATGCAGGAAGATGGACTTACGAGAAAAAGTTTGTTGAAGGACTTCTATAGAAGCTCAATGGTCGAAAAGTAGCCTTTTTTTCAGAGATTATGCCACTAATCAAATAATCTCCTGGTTTGTAATGATTGCTTGGGTCTATTTCACTCTGCTTCAGAGTTAGGAGGCATTTGGCTTTGAGCATCCCGCAGACTCCCCGTAGCCACAGAAGCAGCACAAGTACAAGAAGCAGCAACATGATTCTTCTCTGTGGTACCTTCTCTGTGGTTACAAAGAATGAGATGAAGAGTTAGAAGAAATCAAAACCACTTCCAGGACAAAAGTCCAGAGTCCTCAAGAAAAATACACATAGCCCTTGCTTGTCCTTAACCCTCCCCCTCCCCCAGATTCTCTTTCTGTCTCCAGAGCCATTAATGCACCCAGAATTTCAGACCTAAGACTCCACTGAACTTGGCTTTTGAATCTGACGTTGACATCAAAACATGTTCTGACATGTTTGTGTCAAATTGCTGAAAGTTTGCAGAAAGGTCTCTTGGGTCTTAACATAAAGTCAGGATAAATAAATCACAGTGATTTGGATAACTGCAAGGAACAGAACCATGAACTCTCTGAATGTTGAACGAGTCAAGAAGCAGGTGCCCAAAGGGAGAACTCGCAGATGAGGCTCTAAACTTTGAAGATGGGCCAGTGAGGGAGACTGAAGAATTTGGCCCCAAATCTTGCCAATACTTTTGAGAAAAGTCAGAATCAAGAGAGACCTGTAACCTGACCAAGAAGAGTGGCATCTTAATGTGTGATTAAATAGGCTTTTTTTCTAGGGAAATTTTCTAATAGGCCTGTAGGTAGAATCCCGTTTAGAGAAAGGCAATTACTCTCTGTTTGGGGACAAACTAATGTACTGATAGAAGAGAATATTTGTAGCTCAGGATTGAAATTGTTTGTTTTCTTGCCGGCATTTCACTACTCAAACTAAGTGACAATGTCAGTGCTAGTAGGAAGTGGGGTTTGCTCTCATTTGAGTGAGAGGCAAGACCACCTCTCTCTTTGGAATCTTGTAGGATGTTTTGGTTCCCCATGGGTTTTTCCCCACTTTGTATAAACTGAATGATGGTTTCTTGCCATGTTAGTCTTTATAAAGTTCTCTCTGAGATTCTGATTGCTGCCATTTTAACTAAATTGTCTGTCACATGTAGAACATTCATTTTGATTATTGCAATTGAGGCTACTAACTAAGGTAACTTTAGACTTCCCCATCTCTCATCTTTTAATCTCTTGCCCTAATTTAATATATATATTTTTGTATGTTTCTTGATTATTTTTTCCTCAAGGGAAAAATCAAGATATTTCTCTGAGAAGGCTGACTTCCCAGCCCCTATTTAGATATCAAAAATCAAATCCATTAGTCCATTAGACATTTCCAAATTAAACTCTATTCAATGCAGATAATAATTCATCACCAGAAATAAGTACTCCTTATTTAACCACAATCAGATAAAGCAAATTTACATTTTTCCTTCCAATCATCCTTAAGACCCATTAATAAAATTCTGACTCCTGTTTTCTTGTATTTTCTTTTCCTCTTCTCTTGAAATTCTTGACATCTTTCAAGGCTGCCTATATTTATTTATTTATTTATTTAGCACATGGCATATCATACATGAACTAGCAATCTAGATTAACATTTCATTTAGATTAGTAAAGACAATAAAATATAAATGTTAAAAAGATCTATGTTCAAATACCAATGTCTAGGCCATCTAATCATTGAAGCGCAGTTTATATTTTTTAAAAAATCAGATACAGGACTGATATATGGCCTCAGCTTACAGCCAGTGATGATGTGATCTACAGTTCGATGTCCGCTGTCCCTATAGGCTGCCCATAGGTTAAATTAAATAACTCCAATAAATACCTTCTATTTCAATTTGAAAGGTTAATCCATAATGTCTTTTTCCATTTTGCTTTTGGACCGATACCAATATAAAGAGCTTACATATTGGAACGGGTCCAAGTGTAACCTTATACACCAGGGGTGTCAAACAGGTAGCCCACGGGCTGGATGTGTCATGTGCTGGCCACGCCCGCACCTGGTTTAGCAAAGGGTGGAAAAGTCGTGATATGTCATATGCCACCGCGATGACGCGAGTTTGACACCCATGTTATAGACTATGTAATTGTATCTGGAAATTGTTTACAGTTTCTTGACTCTTTTAAAGTTTCCCTCCAAGTTGATAGTGATCATTTTCCACTTATTGTATGTTTATTAGACTTACCTGGATAGGCCTCCACCAAATTAATGCATGAGTGCAATGCTTATCCAATTAGAACATTCTGCAGAGTAAAATGGGACCACGCAACTAGATAAGTCAATAGCTGAACAACTAGCTACTATACTTTCAAGAGATGTACACTCTTTTTATTACAACTGATTCAACCGATGACCTCCATTAATTATATAATAACCTTGGACAGGCTCTTCAGAAATACTTACTTTGAAACAACACAAAGCATCTTAAGCAGCCAGCACATCCCTCAGAACTGTGGATTGATGCCAAAATTAGCATATTTTAGTACGAAGTGGAAGGGCAAAAAAATAAACAATCAAGGAAATATCAAATGGCTCAGTGTCTCTCTCCTGGGTACATGGCATAGCTGTGAATTTAGATTTACAGTATCGTGGAATTGTTCTGTATTATTTTCTTTATTGATGTTGTTGTTCACATTTCTGAACCACCCATCTCTGGGCAGTGTATAATAGAATGTTAAAATGTAAAACAGTATATATAAATGTTAAAAATTAAAAGGAGGCAAGAGTGAATGAACACTGTTAAAGTTAGGGTTAATGTTGAAGGTTAAGAGTTCAACCCTAGAATCTTAATCTCTTCTGGCTCCGTTTTACTTGTATTTGGGTCTTGTCGCCCTTGTCGCTCTAGTTTCTTTTGGCTCATTATATCTATCTTCCTTATTTTCCTTTTTTCCATCTCTCTCTCTATCCTGCATTTCTGTCACTTCCATTACAGGTGATCTCGTTTCTCTTATTTCTCCTTCCTCTCTTGTTTCTCTCTCCTCTGTCTCTTCCTCGTTACTATAATTCTTATGGTAAAATTCCTCTGCCTTCTCGACGGTGTCTATTCTTACTCTTTTATCTTGCCATGAAATCATCATCCCTTCTGGTGTTAGCCATCTAAAATTAACATTGTGCCTGATCAATTTAGAGGTCAAAAATTGATATGGTTTCCTTAGCTCTCTCATCCTCCTCGGAACCTGTTTTAGTACTACCAACTGTCTTCCTCTGTATTCTATGGGGTCATCTCTTGTTCTATGAAGAATTTCATCCCTGATTGATTTTTTCACAAATCTTATATGCACTTCTTTCGGCAGGTTGTGTCGTCTAGCATAATTGGTATGTATTCAGTAAATTTCATCTACTTCAATTAACATCTCCTCTTTTCCGATACCTAAAGCCTTCGCCAATATCTCTGCCATCATCTCGGGCAGGTCTTCTCCTTTTTCTTCTTTTAGGTTTTGAAAACGCAGGTAATGGGCAGCTTTCTCGGACTCTAAAAGGATAACAGTTTTCTCGAGTTCTCTATTTGCTTGCATCAACCGCTCATTCATTTCATCCACTCTCTTTTCCTCTTTCCCCATCCTTTCTTCCATCTCCTGCAATTTTTGTTCGTTTTTTAAAATTTGGTGTTGAAAGGTTTCAAATTTTCCATCCATTGATTGTATTCTTTCTTTAAGTTCTCCTGTATCGCTACGTACTTCTCCTATTTCCCTTTTTAAGTCCTCAGGATTTTTTTCCATTACGTCTTGCATTTGTTGCAACATGGCCTGTAGATCTTTAAATGAATTAGATCTTTCTTTCATCATCATGTCCTCTACCGATCTCTGACCAGAAGGACTAGAAATAGCTGATGTAGACTGGACTACCTGCCTTCTCCCTATCCCAGTTTTTGTTAAGTTTGTCATG
>QLTV01003453.1:330337-350563 GCA_003457575.1 Thermophis baileyi
TTTAAAGTTATTAAATTGTCAATGTTATTACAACAGTCTACTTTATAATGATTCTTTCTGGAGTTCAACCCCGTTCTCACCTTTATTGCTACAGATAATCACGCTTTCTGTCATTCGATCTCCTACGTTTTGCCTTCACTTTCACTCGCCGCTACAAACACAAAGAGGGGAAAAACTTTCCTCCCTCTTTTTCTCGATGGCCCCTTCTCTTTCGTAATCCACCACCTGGGCTCAGCTCCAAGACATTATCCTCACAAAAACAAAGCTCAGTCAGTATTGTCGGAATCCAATTTCTCCAGGATTAGTCACTCCGTGGTCCCGCTAGTTTAGTGCCAGTTTCGTCCAGCTGTCAGCTCTATGCGACCGCCATTGCTGGCCGTCTTCTTTCCCGTCCGATCTCACCGGGGTTTTCCTGTCCTACCGACCTGGACCGCCGTCCAAAAATCGATTTCCAGAACGCCCCTTTCTTCCGATCCCCCTCCAAGAGATCTACGGCTCCGATGGAGCTTATCGAACGGCTGAAAGTGGCTGTGTTACACGGAGCTCCATTTCACACACACCATTCAGCTTGGCAGCTGGCTCCAACCCCCACATGAAAAACTTCTGCTGTCCTGGTGGATGGTATCTTATTTCTATACTTTTCAACATTAATAGAGACCACTGGGCCATTGGGACAAGGTCATCCTCCTTTCTTGGTTTTTGGTACTACTATATGCTGATGATACCTAGCTCTATTGATGGTCCATCCAAAGTCACTGCTTGGAATAAAGTGGGAGCTGAGGCATTATATACGATCACATCCATGCGACTTTTCCATTCTTGGGAATCTCATCCCTCTCCGTGAATCACAGAGGAGTTGAGGGAAATGAAACAAAAGAAGAGATTTCTGGTGCTCAACAAAGTGCAAACCTGATCAAACACAAGCTACAGCAGTAATTAATGCCTATTTTGTGGCAGTGAGGGACGCAAATGACCAGTACCTCAACCTTTTTGCACACTCTGAAAGCTGCCAGATAACCTCTTGCAAGGGTGTGTAGAGGAATTTGTTTAACATCTGTTGGATAGTCTCTAAGATTTTCTTGCACTTGGATAACAGCTTTGTTGCAAGTCCAGTGGAGATTCCTGGGGAGCTGTCTTGACCGGTTATCTGGGAACAGTTTGAACTTGTTTGGCCTCAGGAAGTAGAACAGGTGTCCTTAGGAATGTGAATTGTTTAGAACCATGCTCTTCCTGGCTTCATAAAACAGCCCAGGGGTTGTCCTGTGAATAGGTCCTTGTAGTGGTTAATGGTTTTTTGAGTGAGAGGGTTGCTCCTTTGAGTGAAGGGGTTGTTCCTTTACCTCATAAAAAGGCTTTGGTTTACCCCCTCCTCAAGAAAAAAAATGCTGTCAGGGTTCTAAGTAACAGACCCAAGGCAATCAAAACCCTGAGGCCTAGAGTTTCCTCAAAGTATGAATTTATTAGGAATGTTATATTGGCACAGCTGGGGAAAACCCGACTCTGAAGGACTCGAGGTTTTCCCCACCCAAATCAAAACCCAAAGTTCTTGCCCCCAGGTCACAAGTCCATCACATGATCCAATCAGTTCACAGTCCCAACTCCGGCTGGCTTTAGTCCACGCCTTTCCAACACCTGGTGGAGCGTCTGTCAGGCCGAAGCCATATTTTATTAGAGACTTTGGCCTGCCACATTTTACGCTGGAGAATGTATTCTTGCTGTGGGAATTTGGGAGGGGCTGTTGCATGAGGGATGTAGACATGTAGCCATAACAAATTCCTTTAGATTCTCAAGGTCATCCTTTGTCCAGCACCTGCCCGGAAGCTGAGGGGAGTAACTGACATGTCGGCAGAAGGCGACTGGCTAACATCATGAACTTGTGGGTGTGGGGACAAAAGGCTTGATCTTTCAACTGGGTGGAGAAACCCTGGTAGCGTCAGATTCGGGTTTCTCCCAGATGTGCCAACATGGCTCTGTTAATAAATTGGAACTTTGAGGAATACTTTGCCTCGGACTCTGGTTTAATTTGGGATGCTATTTGGAACCCTGACAGCATCCTTGGCTCCCACGGGAAAGAATGTTATTTTGGCTACACATCCTCCCAGCTATATCTATCTCCCCACTCATGTTCCCACAGCTCCAACCGGCCCTGCTGTGGCAGCCCTGAAGATGCTCCCAAAATGGCTTCAGGGCTGACAATTGCTAGACCTCACCATACTGTTCAATTTTTATCCATTGCCTAACTTCCACTTTTTAGTGAAAGTGGTTAGAAGTGTAATTGCGCAGCCACTTCAAAGGTCTTTGGAAGAAGTAGAGATTATCTGGATGACGTCAGTCAGGACTGACGCCCAAAGATGGGATTGAAATGGCATCGGACACTCTTTTTCATGATCTCTGATGAGGGTGTGATGGAGGTTGTGCATCCACGCTTGTCCTACTTGACCTTTCTGTGGTCTTAGATACAAATGACCATATTATCCTTCTCAAACAGCTCAGAGGATTGGGGTGGGTGGCATGGTGTTGTGCTGGTTTGCCTCTTTTCTCTGGGGGTCAATACCAGTCAGGTGTGGTGATTGGTGAGAAGAGGTCCTGCCCTTGGCCCCTGCTTTTCAGTTGTTGATGGGCTTGATTATTTCTTTTCTCCTATTCAACATCTACGTGAAGCTGCTAGCTAAGCCAAACCATCACCATGGTGTGAGGTATCCCATCACCCATCTCCTCCCACTAATGACTGTATGACTGTAACTTTGTTGCTTGTAGCCTTACAATTTATATTGACTGGTTCCTACTATGATTTGATTGCTTATTTCTACCCGGACTATCATTAAGTGTTGTACCTTGTGATTCTTGACGAACTTATCTTTTCTTTTATGTACACTGAGAGCATACGCACCAAGACAAATTCCTTATGTGTCCAATCACACTTGGCCAATAAAAAATTCTATTCTATTCTATTCTATTCTATTCTATTCTATTCTATTCTATTCTATTCTATTCTATTATATTTTATTCTATTCCTTTTCCTTTTCTCTATTTTATTTTATTCTATTCTATTCTATTCTATTATTCTATTCTATTCTATTCTATTGTTCTACCTGGGACTTCCCTGGACAAGTATCTGGAAGCTTCAACTGGTACAGAATACCAGTGGTGAATGCAATTATGGGTGTTTCCAGAACAGCACATGTTATACTGCTGCTCCGTGAACTGCCTTGGTAGCCAGTTTTCTTCTAGTTCCAATTCAATGTGCTTTGTTTATCTTTAAAGCCCTTCATGGCATGGGACCAAATTATTACACCAAGCCATCCCATTAGAGCTGGCAGAGAAGGTATGCTTCAGGTCCCATCTGCTAACAGCTGGTGGAGCCCAAGGGAGGGCTTTCTGAGCTTGGCTGCTCCTTATGGAACATTCTACCCCTGAAGTGAGGTTAGCTTGTTTAGTGTTCCATACAGTAAGTCTCTTAAGAATACTGGACCAGGCACAAAGTGTGACCCACCTTCCAAGCACTTGGCAATCATTTATGGGATTCAGATATATTCTCAGAGATGGGAAAACCAAAGGGGCCCCACCCCGTCAAGTGCATCCACAGAAATGAAAAATGGACCACAACAAGGTTCCCCCCAAACCAGTTTTCTGGGTGCATGTGGCAAGAAATCAGGTTGCATCATCCACCACCATGCTATGGGCACTGCCAGTATCCTAGCTGAAGACATCATAGCCTACTGTTTATTTAATAAACTAAGACATTTCAAAATTCAAAGGATCTCAGTATATTATATGAATGCGGCAGGACAACAGAAAGATTGTCAAGGAAAACAAAAAATAAAAGTTTCATCTATTCTATAAATTCCTCTCTGTTTATCCAATGCTACAGTCCACAGGCTGTCACTTTCCTATCTGTAGTCAACTTTAATCCAAAAATTGATATAGCTAGAATTGATGGGAAATGAATTTTCATTTCAAGTTGAGCTGTCAGGGTTCCAAGTAATAGATCCATCGCAAGCAAAAACTCAGAAGCAGGTGGATTTCTCAAAGAATAGCTTTATTGGAAATATCAACTTGGCGCATATCTGGTGAAAACCAATTCTGAGGGGCCCCTTGGTTTTCACCTAATTAAAAGTAAAAGTTTTTCCCCCAACCCCAAACAGTCAAATGGCCCAATCAATGCAGCGTCTGCTGGTGTGGTGACATCACATCTCCTTCCTCCGGCCAGGTGTGAGAACGTCCTTGGTTCCCAGGAGAAAGAATTTTATTTTGACTACACAACCCCAGCTATCTCTAATCCCCCCTCCCTATCCCTCACTCCAGTGTGGCAGCACTGAAGCTCCAAGATGGCTTCGGCCAGGTCAGCTTCAGGGTTGACATGAGCAATTATAAAATCAGTTCCAAATTAGGACTGATGCATGGAGGGATAATGAACAGGCCCTCTTCAAGTTTCAAGGGTACTGATTTCTTCCTTGGTCTTAGAAGTCAGGAAGAACTAGAGTTCAGTGTCACCGACCTAGAGTGTCACCAAACTCCATAGCTCTGGGTTACATTCCCACCAGGGGTGGTATTCACTTACCTTCCCTACTGGTTCGCAAATGTGAGCACGCGCACATGTGCTTTACTCACGCGCACGCCTTCTGCGCATGCACCCAGCCTCGAAAATGTGGCTAAATAGCATGGCATTACGTCTGGGCTGCGCCCACCCACAGTCACCGCTACCGATTCGCCCGAACCGGTCCAAACCAGCAGAATACCACCTCTGATTCCCACCAATCTCTGGAGGGAAAATACCACACTGAAGGACTGCAGGACTCCATTTGCTGGGTGCTTAAGGATCTTCCTCCAGCATAACTTTCTGGACATGTCCTAACAGGAAGGACCACAGCCACGTTTTCATTAACTCTGCACATGGAGCCCAGGAAGTACTTTAGGATCCCCAGAGGAGAGGTTGTTTCTCACTGTAATTATCACTATCCTGGTCTTTGAAATGTCATTTACTACTTCTATAGTGACTGTCTTGGATGTAAACATTAGAACTGAAGCAACATGGAAGGTATCTTACATCAGAAAAGGATAAATGCCTCAGGCTACGCTCTGTGTGGCACAAATTTTGGGACAGGAAGGGTCTGTGCTCTCGAATGTACATTTCTCTTTTTGACCAGTGAAATCCAGTTTGCCTATAATTGAATCGGGAAAGCCATTGGCATTACCATCTTGTGCGATTGCTTTGAAGTCTTCTAATTCACCTTCTCCATGCTTAGAAACAGGAATTGGATGGATTCAGCCTTCTGAATTATGGACCTCCTGCTGCTTATTCTGATGCTGCTGGTATTCCAGCCAGTCTTTGGGAAGCTTAGAATGAAGTGCCCTCTGGATTTAGAGAACCGGGATGAAAAAAAGCCATGGAGCTATTACAGGCCAGGAGACCATCTTATTAGTATAGTTGTCACTGAAACAAAAATACTACATGCAACCTTGTCTTTCAATATGGTTCCTTCTAGTCAGTCTCACTTGTAAGTCATTCATTTTGGTGGAATTGCATTCCTTCCATTAGCAGATATAACACTCTTCTTATTAGTTCACTCACTCCTATTCTGCAGTGCCTCTCTAGTTTCTTGAATTGTTTTGATTTTCATGGCTTCTCTCTTTTATTTTATTTTGTGGAAGAGACTCAAATCCAAAGATGGAGTAGAGAAAAAAAATCCTGAAAAACGTTCCTATTATTTTCCTCTCCCCATCCAATCCTGACTTCATCGTTTGAATACTGACTTTTGTTAAAAGTAGTGAAAAGTAGGACTGGGGTGACATGAGAGTGTTCCAATATCTCAGAAAGGGTGCAGAGAAGAGCAACAAAGATGATTAGGGGACTGAAGGTGAAAACATATGTAGAATGGTTGCAGGAACTGGATATGTCTAATCCAGTGAAAAGAAGGACTAGGGGTGACATGATAGCAGTGTTCCAATATTTGAGGGGCTTCCACAAAGAAGAGGGGGTCAACCTATTCTCCAAAGTACCGGAAAGCAGGACAAGAAACAATGGATGGAAATTAATCAAGAAAAGAAGCAACCTAGAATTAAGGAGAAATTTCCTGACAGTTAAAACAATTAACCAGTGGTACTAATAAAGGAGAATATTTGTAGCTCAGGGTTGACTTGAGGGGTCCTTGGTGATCTCTGAGCTTGCTTGTTTTCTTGCAGACATTTCATTACCCAAACTAGGTAATGCTAGTTTGCAGTGCTAGTCAGTGCTAGTTTGCAAGAAAACAAGCAAGCTCAGAAAGCACCAAGAAGCCCTCAAATTAATCAGTGGAATGGCTTGCCGTCAGAAGTTGTGGGTGCTCCATAACTGGAGGCATTTAGAATAGAATAGAATAACAGAGTTGTAAGGGACCTTGGAGGTCTTCTAGTCCAACCCCCTGCTCAGGTAGGAAACCCTACACCACTTCAGACAAATGGTTATCCAACATCTTCTTAAAAACTTCCAGTGTTGGAGCATTCACAACTTCAGGAGGCAAGTTGTTCCACTGATTAATTGTTCTAACTGTCAGGAAATTTCTCTTTAGTTCTAAGTTGCTTCTCTCCTTGATTAGTTTACACCTATTGCTTCTTGTCCTGCCCTCAGATGCTTTGGAGAATAATTTGACTCCCTCTTCTTTGTGGCAGCCCCTGAGATATTGGAACACTGCTATCATGTCACCCCTAGTCCTTCTTTTCATTAAACTAGACCAGGGTGGGTTCCAACTTACCTCGCTGCCGTTCGCTCCCTCCTGCGCTGCATGGGCGCACTTCGTGGGTGTGCACGAGCTTTGCACGCGCATGTGCAGTAACAAAAAATCCTCTCCTTGATTAGTTTCCACCCATTGCTTCTTGTTCTACCCTCAGGTGCTTTGGAGAATAGTTTGACTCCCTCTTCTTTGTGGCAACCCCTGAGATATTGGAACACTGCTATCATGTCTCCCGTAGTCCTTCTTTTCATTAAACTAGACATACCCAGTTCCTGCAACCGTTCTTCGTATGTTTTAGCCTCCAGTCCCCTAATCATCTTTGTTGCTCTTCTCTGCACTCTTTCTAGAGTCTCAACATTTAAGAAGAGACTGGACAGCCACTTGTCTGGAATGGTATAGAGTCTCCTGCTTGAGCAGGGGGTTGGATTAGAAGACTTCCAAGGTCCCTTCCAACTCTTTTATTCTATTAGTGAGTGAAAGGATTGTAGTTGCCTCTCCCATCCCTTTTCCATATTGGTATAACTCCTCATTGATATTCAATTCCTGATATTTATAGGAATAGAAAATAGAGGATAGAGAATAATCCTACAATTGTAGAATTGTTTTTCTGGACCACTTTTCAAACATTCTCATTCTTTTATGATGATTCTACCTGAATGATTGAAATATTTTGAATCCTGGTAATGGGTTTGGATCGGTATTATACAATGTAAACATAAGAGTCAATAGACCTGTGCAGATAAAAATAAAAAAAAAGTATTTTGTTATTGGTGCTTTTAATGATGCTAATAATGTGAATGTTTTTACAGAAGTTTACCTTTGGAACAATCAAATCTCTTCCGCTACATCTTTGCCATTCAATTGGTCAACAGGAATCCCCAACTCCTTGACAACCTCACACTGGGCTACAACATCCATGACAACTATTTGAACACAATTGGCACTTCAGATGCCTTGCTGGACATGCTCTCCACTGGAGAAGCCAACGTTCCCAACTACAGCTGTGGAAAGAAGGACAACCTTTTGGCTCTTCTTGATGGTGCTCTCAGAGATATCTCCATGCAGATGTCTGTGTTACTTGGTATCTACAAACTCCCACAGGTTTGTGTGTGTGCTTCTCTGTCTTGTAAAGTGAGTGGGGGGTGGTGAGTGAGTGATAGATATTGTTGCTCATATTGTTGCTATGGAATTCAAGAGCTGCTTTTAACAGTGGTCACTGAAGGTGTCATTGCTGGGGATTGGGATCCACAGTGGGGAGAGGGCCAGGATCAAAGCAGACATACCCTCTTATTGACTTCATCCCCATTGCTTTGGGGGATTCTGATTGTCATTTTTGAAGGTCAAACAATTGATCAGAGCTGGAAGGGACCTTGGAGGTCTTCTAGTCCAGCCCCCTGTTCAAGCAGGAGACCCTATACCATTTCAGACAGGTGGCTGTCCAGTCTTTTCTTAAAAACCTCCAGTGATGAATAACCTAAAATTTTGAAGGCAAGCTGTTCCACTGGTTAACTGTTTTCACTGTTAGGAAGTTTCTCCATAATTCCAGGTTGTTTCTCTCGTTGATTAGTTTCCATCCATTGTTTCTTGTCTGGAAACAATGAAGGTGAAGAAAGGCTCTGTGTTCAATAAAAAAGCTGTTCTGTACCAAAGGCAGATGAATCAGTGATGGAAGCTCACATTTTGTACATGATCTTGGCCAAAATAATGATATTTTCAAAAGCTAATAAATCATAGATTTGTGAAAAGAATCCCAATGGATTAGCTTACCTATAACTGATAAAACATATATTCGAGCAAAATCTCAGCAGCTAGGCACAATGGTTTAAGTATGAAAAATTTAACCAAGTCTTTACAATTGCTTTTATTTGCAGAGCTCCATAGATAGAAGGCATAACACATCTATTATTTAAATTTCAATTGTATAAGAGAAATCAGTATCTTGGATCACACATTAATGTGATGACCTATTGATATTTTAAGATTAAAACAACATATTTCCTGTGTGATGAGAATTCAAAATGTGCATATAATATGGCTTATTATTTAAACAAAGCAGTTCAGTTCAAATCTCCATATCTGAGTATGATTGCTATAAATTGTAGGGGTGATACAGAAATGATTTGCATTCTTTATTCTTATTCTTTGCTTACTTAATTTACTGGTATATTTTATATTATATGAGGTCTTATTAATGTCCTGTGTTTTATATATGAGGAGCCGAGGTGGCGCAGTGGTTAGAGTGCAGCACTGCAGGCTACTTCAGCTGACTGCTAGCTGCAGTTCGGCAGTTCAAATCTCACCGGCTCAAGGTTGACTCAGCCTTCCATCCTTCCGAGGTGGGTAAAATGAGGACCCAGATTGTTGGGGGCAATATGCTGACTCTGTGAACCGCTTAGAGAGGGCTGTAAAGCACTGTAAAGCGGTATATAAGTCTAAGTGCTATTGCTATTGCTATATTCTGCGTCTTGTTATGGCCTCAAGAATAATCAATAATAAACTATTCTAAGATGTGCATGAGAACCAAATTGGATTTATTACAATCTCGTATTTTGGACTTAATTTGACCCCCAAAATAACACAGCATTATTGTTGCTTTTTCAGATCAGTGATAAAATTGCTTCAGAGGCTCTGAGTGATAAAAGTCAATTCCCTTTTTTCCATCCGATGCTCCCCAAAGAAGGATTCCACTACCCACGAATTGTCCGAGTGCTCCTCCATTTCAGATGGACCTTGATTGGCCTCTTCGCTTCCGACACGGAGAATGGAGAACATTTCATGAGGACTTTTACTCCTATGCTTATCAGGAATGGAATCTGTGTTGTTATATCACAACGATTCTCAACAACTGGCCATGTAAGACCCCTCAGGGATGCCTTCACTAAGTGGAGACAAGTCAATGTCTTTGTTCACTTCATAGAACATGTTCCCCTTTTGGAAAGAATTTTCCCTTTCCATGTAACACTTATACGTTTGCCAGAACCCATTAAAAGGAAAAGTCTGGATCATCACAGTTTTGGGGGAATATTTCATGGGAAAGCACAGACTTTTCAGATACATTCATAGCGTTTGGACTCTTGCCTTTCAGGAAAAAGAACAACCAGAAGATGATGCCTTTGAAATCGATATATTTGTAGACCCCCTGTTTAAAGAGAAGCGTTTTCACTGTTTTTCTTCAAAGCATGTCTTTTCTGTCAATGGCCAGAGAAGATGCTACCAGATAGCATCACTGGAGACCCAAGCAAAAAGATACAGGACACAGATTTCAAATAAGCACCATGTTTACAGTGTCATTAAGACTCTTGCTGGGGTCTTGAAGTCTGCATATTCCTCCAGAACAAGAACAAGAAGGAGAAGGAAGGTGGGCGAAGAGAAGTTGGAGGCTCCAAAGCTGCAGCCGTGGCAGGTATGGGGTCCCAACAATACATTAATTTTAGCTCCTTTTGAGGAAGAATCCAAAGGAGAAAGAGGAGAACCATTTCAATCTATCTGTACTACAAAAGGCCAAAACATTTGGCCAATTCAATCACTCATGGTCTAATATTTCAAAGATTGGGCTTTATGGAAATATATTTTGATATTACACACTGCTGGTTTTTTAAAAGGAGGTGTGCACTTTTAATTACTTCCTCTATATATGGATTTTTGATTAGGATTGTAGAATCTTACATTACTTAATATGAAGGAGAATCTGAGAACATCTAGCCCAACCCGTCTTTGTAGGAATTCCATACAAAGCTTCTCTGACAGTTGGCTGCTCAGTCTTTGCATGAATACAATCTGTAGTTCACTGCCTCAGATCTAAAACAGTTCCTGCTTTTAGGATGTTTTTCTTTTCATTCAGTCACAATCTCTTGACTGAGTTTATCTTATGATGTCCCACACTCTGGGATAGCAGTAAACAGATGTTTTGTTTTGTGTAACATCTTTCAGCTATTGGAAGAGTGCTATATCCTCCATTCTCCAGATGAGAGTGTATTAGTTGAAATGGGTCTCCAAGTCTTCTGATTTTCCGCTCTAATAGGCCAACATGGCTCTTCCCCTTGTTGTCCTCTCTCAAGGCTAAGAGCAGCGCCTTTGATCTGGTCAACTCAAGAGAACCTGGCTGAAGCCATCTTTTGCTGCCTCATAGTTACCATGAACTCTGAGAGGGGGAAGGGAGGGGGAAGTAGATAGACCGATTAACAGTCAAAACAAAAAGTTTTCTTGTGGGAACCAAGGTCATTCCAACTGGTTGCAGCTGCAGGAGGAGAGGAGTGACCAAGCAGCCTGCCAGCTACTTTCATTGGACAATGTGGCCTGGGACATCTGTGGAGGAAATTATTTGCTCTTTTAATTAGGGCAAAAACCTGCGGGAACTTTTAGAGTTGGTTTTCACTAGCTGTGCCAGTATGATGTATCCAATAAACATGTTATTTGAGGAATCTACCTGCCTTGGAGTTCTGCTTTTGATGGATGCATTACTCGGAATGCTAACAGATCTCTTCCTTGGTTTCATAGCCCTTCCCTAAAACAGATCCAGTTTATGTGCATGATGCCTCCAAGTGGACCTGGTACTTGAGCTAGGGTCTCCTCAAAGCAGAACATTCATTTCCTGAGATTCTTATGGATGCTTTTGCCTTGTGTGTTTCCATGAGCATCACACTGCTGACTGACATTCAGTTTGCAATCAACTATTATTTTGAAATTATTCTCACAAATATTCTTATCAAGTTTTGTATCCTCCATCCTTCCATGTGAATGTCATCTTCTTCTTCCGTATGGAAAACTTTATACTTGTCTCTCTCTTAAAATTCATTTCAGATTTTTTTTCCAGCCCATTTTGTTAATACCTCAAGATATGCTTTGAATTTTATATCTGGTTCTAACGTATTTATTAATTTATCTAATTTATTCATTAGATTTATTTGTCTAGCATCTTTCTTTGAAGTGAGTTATACATTTAGTCTCCCAATTTGATATCACCTGCCAATTGATAGCTATTCAATTCCCTTTCATCCAAATCATTAATAATATTATCAAACCATTAAAATAGTCCTATTACTAATGTATTATCATCAATGACCAGTATACATATATAATAATATGAAATGAAATGTTAGCGTTACATTGTTCACAATTTGTTTGTTACTACCCTGTTTCCCCCAAATTAAGACATCCCCTGATAATAAGCCCAATCGGGCTTTTGAGTGCATGGCAATAAGGCCAAGCGCTTATTTCAGCGTTCAAAAAAATATAAGACAGGGTCTTATTTTCGGGGAAACATGGTATATGAGATACCATACTTTGTCAAGGCCTAGTTGCTAAGTAAATATATTTTTATTGGATTTCACACATGGACTATCAGGAAATTATAAATAATTTTCTGGAAACTGGGTATTTTTGCAAAGAGATCAAAATAGTTGGTATAAATCTTGCATCCCAAAATCATCATTCATAAATATTTCCTTCCTATATTAATAAAAATACAGAAGAATACAGGGGAAAGGGCTAATTGTTATTCACAACTCCCCAGTTTTCTGGAAATATTGAAACTTATTTAAGAACAATTTTAAGGCAGCTTTTATCCACTTAATTTTCACACCACCTCATTTAACTAAGTCCTGCTCTAGAATGACCTGTTCTAGAATGTTCCCTTTTGTCAATTATATTTTACCAATTTATGATTGATACATTTTGCTGAAACTTTGTTTTTCACTTTTCCAGATAGTGATGACACTTCTTCTCCAAACTAAGCTTATCTGCAAGTTAGATACCTATAGTAAAAAGATTAAAATGTGCAGAGACCATATAAGAAACCAAGTTTTCTGCTTTTAAAATTCCTGGATATTTCCATTCTAGTTTCATCCCTTTCTGGAGAAGAATGAGTTTTACAATCTTTCCCAGAAGAAACTCTACTTGGACCAAAATGGAGATGTAACAGCAGATCTGGACATCATAAGCTGGGTGGTTCTCCCCATGGAGCATTCCATCAAACAGCGACTGGGCATTTTTAAAAGACAAAATATTGTTATCAACCAAGATGCTCTTTCACGACTAAAGTTGCTCAACAAGGTAGGAGAAATATCGCTGCCTCTTTCTCTATTGTCCTAAGCCGTAAGACCCATTTCAAGTAAGCTAACTAAGCATGGTCACTATTATTTAATGTAGAAGTTGTGAAGCCATGGGAAACTGGTGAGGGAAACCATCCGGGGCTGAGATTGTGGTGCTGAATAGCCTCGCTTCTTCCTTGTTCTCAAATAGCAAAGGAGAAAGCAATTTTGTTAAGTAATCCCTCAATTTGATGTTGGACTACATGTGACAAAATTGAATCAAGACCACATGGAATGCCTGTTAGTTCCAGTGGCCACATAGAACATAGAATAATAGAGTTGGAATGGACCTTGGAGGTCTTCTAAAAATAAATAATAAAATAATTTATTTATTTTAAAATAAATAAATAAATAAATAAATAAATAAATAAATAAATAAATAAATAAATAAATAAATAAATAAATAAATAAATAAATAAATAAATAAATAAATAAATAAATAAATAAATAAATAAATAAATAAATAAATAATAAAGTTTTGGAATTAGAATTCAGCTTGATCTGATTGGGGGCCTGAAAGAACCATAGACTTTGATGTTGTAAGCAGCCCAGACCTAGTCAGATTTAGCCTGCCGGGATGGTACAATATGCTTCTAGGAAGGAAGGAAGGCAGGCTTTCAGTTCACATGAAATCATAGTGGCTGGTCCGATGTGAATGTGAATGTTAACAATGCCATGATCCAGAAAGCTGAAACACTGAAACATGACCTTCACCCAAAGAAAAGTCCTTCCGGAAACAATTTGCCCTTTAGCTGGTAAGAGGGTACTTCATCTGAAAAACCCCTGAATCAGGGGTGGGTTCCACTTACCTTCCTCACCGGTTCGCATCGCGATGTTTTGCGCATGCATGCTCCCTCTGCTCGCGCGCGCGCGTTCCCTCAGGCAATTTGGCTTCCGCACATGCTCAGTAGCTTCAATCAGCCCGAAACACAGCTGAGGAGCTGATCAGCTGTGCTTCTGGCAGAAGGAATAAAGGTCAGTTTAAACACAGGGGCGGGCGGGAGGGCCCTTTTTCAAGCGGCAGAACAGGAAAAACCTTCCAAACAGTAAAACAATTCACTAAAAATTCCCCAAAAAAGATGGTGGCGCCCACAGACCGGCACCGACCGAACCGGATCCATGACATCACCAGTGGGTCGCTAACGGTTCGGGCGATCCAGTCTGAACCGGGAGGAACCCACCCCTGCCCTGAATGAATTATTTTTATCTGAAGCTGAAGTTGAATACATTATTTGGCCAAGTGTGATTAGACACACTAGGAATTTGTCTCCGGTGTAGAAGATCTTGGTGTACATGCAACAACAACATCATAATCATCATCAACAACAACAGCATAATCATCTTCTTCTTCTTCATCATCATCATCATACCAATAAGGGTGTCAGTCCTGGAAGCTATCTTTTTCGTTGGAGCTTCAGAGCTGCCACATTGGAAGAGCCGAGGTGGCGCAGTGGTTAGAGTGCAGTACTGCAGGCTACTTCAGCTGACTGCTAGCTTCAGTTCGGCGGTTCAAATCTCACCGGCTCAAGGTTGACTCAGCCTTCCATCCTTCCGAGGTGGGTAAAATGAGGACCCGGATTGTTGGGGGCAATATGCTGACTCTGTGAACCGCTTAGAGAGGGCTGTAAAGCACTGTAAAGCGGTATATAAGTCTAAGTGCTATTGCTATTGCTATTGCTATTGCTATTTAGTGCCTGGGAAAACAGGAGGGGGGGATTGCAAGGAGCCGGTGGAGGATAACAACATTCTTTTCTATGGGAGTCAAGGACACTCAGCCTGCACCTGGATGGGAGTGACTGGGGGCTGTCTCCAGTGGGGACGTTGAAATGAATGGACCATGTGATGGACTTGTGGGTGCAGGGCAGGGGTGGGTTCTGGATCCTTTTGCTGCCAGTTCGGTCAGAGTCGCGCTGTGCGCGCACCCGCTGCAATCAAAAATTAGCTTCTGCGCATGCGCAGAAGCAAAATCCAAGATGGCGGCTGTTGTGGCCCGCCAGCGTCCCGTGCCAGTGATCATGGATCCTGAGGACAATGAGGCGGTTGTGGCACGGTACCATCGGCCCATGCACCTGGCGCCCGAGTCAGAGAGCGAGGAGGACGATGAGGCAGTTGTGGCGAGGTACCATCGGCCCGTGCACCTGGCACCCGAGTCAGAGAGCGAGGAGGCTGAGAGTCAACCAGGGCCTTCTGTACCTCCTGAGGAGCCCATCAGGGCCGAAGAAGAAGAGGAGGAGCCTCTTCTTCTCAATGCTTGGGCACGCAGGGCTGCTAGAAGACAAGAGTGGCTACTCAGGAGATCTCCTCGAGAGTAGAGGTGCAGGCCAAGTGGCCACACCCTTAGACTATTTAAGCCCTGACCACGCTGAGCCTCGTTGCAGGAAACAACGTTTAATATTACTATTGATCTTTGTGACTCCAGTCTGCTCGGTTCTTGTTCCAGTACGGGTCTTGTTTCCTGCATTCCAAGTTCTTGGAGTTTTGCCAGATACAGTAAGAGCTGCTCCTTTATCACTTGGACTCCGGCCAGCTGTTAAGATTACATATTAACAAGCGGGAGTTTTGAAAAAAGACTATTCTGCCTTTATTTTGTTTTCCACGACTCCTAAGAAGTTATTAGAAGATCTTTCTTATTAGTAAAAGAACAGTGTTTTGCAGTTTGTGTGTGCGTATTATTGGTGACTTGTCGCTGGGGCAGAACAGCGGTGGCCACGGAGACACTGACAGAACCAGCTCCGTGACATCATCACCGATTTACTAACGGTTCTAAAGAACCGGTTAGAACCGGTAGGAACCCACCTCTGGTGCAGGGGATGGATCTTTGGCTTTCTTTTGGGTGGGGAAAACCCAGGACTCTCAGATTCGGGTTTTCCCAGATGTGCCAATATGACATCTCTAATAAAATGGAACTTTGAGGGAATCGCTAGCCTCGGAGTCTTCTTTAGTTGGGGGTGTTACTTGGAACCCTGGCAAAGGGGGGAGGGGGCATAAAGAAGATACTAAGAAGATAATACTACAGCCATGCTACATGGGTAAATATACAAAGACATTAGACATCTTGATTATTAGCTACTTGAAACCTCTCTGGACAAAAAGGAGGCTCCAAATCTAACTAATAATAAATGTGATTCTATCTTTCCATGCCAGGTGGTATCACCTAATTGTGGTTCTTCAACAGAAAGGACCATGTCTTAGATACATACCTGGGCCTTATTCAGTCAATATCTCTTTCCAACACAGGGCTTAAACCTTTTCTCAGTTTAAATCCTTCCAGTCTTTATTAAGTAGAAAAGTATTGCAATGTGATCTGCCAGAAGCAAAAGTGAGGAACTAAATGAAGAACGTGCAAGTAGTTGCATCTCTTGTAACAATTTGGAACTACTTAGATATTTCATATTTAAATAAGTGAAACCCAGAGATTACTTGACTAAAGTTCATGTCAACCTCCACTTCCCCTGGATGTTTGGTCCTAACGTATTTTCTTTGGCATCCCTTGTTTTTCTTTGTAGTCTCTGCCTGAGTCCAAATGTGTGGCAAATTGTCATCCTGGATTTGTCAAGCGGGCTCGAGAAGGAGAACCAGTCTGTTGCTATGACTGCATTCCTTGTCCAGAGGGGACCATCTCCACTCAGGAAGGTGGGTGACTCTGGAGGGCAGAGATCTTGATCAAGGTGCATGTTAAAGATACATCTAAGTTTGACTATTTTATTGTTCTTTATTTTCAACAATTTCTTTCACAATGGGAATATAACATTGCAGCCTCAAGTTTTTACTTTTGCATACTTAGAATTCTAGCTACTTCTATAACAAATTTGTCTGATCAAAAAATCAATCAAGGAGAATATTTGTAGCTCAGGGTTGAAATGAGGGGTCCTTGGTGCTCCCTGAGCTTACTTGCTTTCTTGTAGATGTTTCATTACCCTAACTACCCTAACCCTAACCCAGGGGTCAGCAACCTTAAACACTCAAAGAGCCATTTGGACCCGTTTCCCACAGAAAAGAAAACACCGGGAGCCACAAAACCCTTCCCATGCCTGACTATTTCCTGAACAGCCCCAGAACTAGCATATGTAGTTGAATTAAATGTTCTGTTTTCTTCTGAAACTTTTCTTTTCTTGGATTTATCCATGGTTGGCCTACCGGGGCTCAAAAAGCTCAATAAATTGCATGCCAGCGGGTATCACACATTGGCGGTTGTGATGCCTATTTTGAGCGACAGGGAGCCACAGCAGAGGGATGAAAGAGCCACATGTGGCTCCAGAGCCGCAGGTTGCTGACACCTGCCCTAACCAAAGAATCTCTAAGACCACCCCCACCCACATATATTTTTACCATTTGCAAAGAAAATATTTCTTGAAATGTGAAAAGAGATATAAAATAATATTCTTTTCTGTTTTCTCAGATACTGAAAAATGCACCAAGTGCCCAGATGATCAATATCCAACGGAGAACCGAGTCCAATGTATCCCCAAAAGAATAACTTTCATGTCCTATGAGGAACATCTGGGCATCTTTATGGTCTCCTTTGCCTTACTTTTATTCCTAACTACGGGCTTCATTTTAATCACATTCCTTAAATACTTAGAAACGCCCATTGTCAAAGCCAACAACAGGGACCTCTCCTACATCCTCCTCATTTCCCTCCTGCTTTGCTTTTTATCCTCCTTTTTCTTCATTGGACAACCAAGCAAAGCCACCTGTCTTGTCCGACAAACAGTTTTCAGTATTGTCTTTTCAGTAGCTGTGTCTTCTGTTTTGGCCAAAACAGTCATGGTGGTGTTGGCCTTCCTAGCCTCAAAACCAGGGAGCAGGGTGAGAAGATGGTTGAGGAAGAGCTTGGCCAACTCCATCATCCTTTCTGGTTCTGGTGTCCAAATTTTCCTCTGTGCCATGTGGCTGGGAGTATCTCCCCCATTCCCTGAGTCTGACCTGCACTCCCATCCTGGGGAGATCATCCTTCAATGTAATGAAGGCTCTGTTACCATGTTCTACATCACTCTCAGCTACATGGGTTTCTTGGCTGCCATCTGCTTCACAGTGGCTTTCCTGGCAAGGAATCTGCCTGGGGCCTTCAACGAAGCTAAGCTGATCACCTTTAGCATGCTGGTCTTCTGCAGTGTCTGGGTATCCTTTCTGCCCAGCTACCTGAGCACCAAAGGAAAATCCATGGTGGCCGTGCAGGTTTTTTCCATCTTGGCCTCTGGTGCTGGGCTTCTGGGCTGCATCTTCTTCCCCAAGTGCTACATTATCCTCCTGAGACCAGATCTAAACACTAAGGAACATCTAATGATAAAAGTAGAGAAGTGATAGTGAAATTGTTTCAGGTTCATAGGTGGTGCAGTGGTTAGAGTGCAGTACTGCAGGCTACTTCAGCTGACTGCTAGCTGCAGTTCGGCAGTTCAAATCTCACCGGCTCAAGGTTGACTCAGCCTTCCATCCTTCCGAGGTGGGTAAAATGAGGACCCAGGTTGTTGGGGGCAATATGCTGACTCTGTGAACCACTTAGAGAGAGCTGTAAAGCACTGTAAAGCAGTATATAAGTCTAAGTGCTATTGCTATTTAATTATTCATTATCATTTTGTTTGTATGCTTCCTTTGCATCCATTTGAAAATTTAGGTTACTTAAAACAAAAAGAAATAAAAATATGTAGAGTGTAATTTGAGGGTCTGCCACAAAGAAGAGGGGGTCAACTTATTTTCCAAAGCACCAGAAGGCAAGACAAGAAACAACAGATGGAAACTACTCAAGGAGAGAAGCAACCTGGAATTAAGGAGAAACTTCCTAACAGTGAGGACAATTAATCAGTGGAACAGCTTGTCTTCAAAAGTTGTAGGTGCTCCATCACTGGAGGTTTTTAAGAAAAGACTGGACAGCCACCTGTCTGAAATGGTATAGGGTCTCCTGCTTGAGCAGTGGGTTGGACTAGAAGACCTCCAAGGTACCTTTGAACTCTATTCCGATTGATTGATCTTTTCAATGCTTGGCTGAAGCTAAACAATGTATTGAAATTTCGTTGAGAAATATCCCGTTCAGTTTTTACTGTTAACTCTTTTGTGCTAAAGGAGAAAAAGAAAACCTGCCAAGAAGATATCATCTTCAAGCACTGAAATATATCGAGGAAAAGAACAGCCCAATGGCAAACCGGAAGTGCGTTTTTCCAAACTTCCGGTTTGCCTATTGGGCCATTTTTTGCACTCCAGGGCTTCAGGAAGCTTCCCTGAAGCTGCCGGAGGGCAAAACGGCTTTCCCCAAGGCCAAAAATCAGCTGGCCAGCGCGCGCATGCATGCTGGAGCTGACATAGGGTAACGCCTCACGTGCCCTCTGATACGGCTCCGCATGCCACCTATGGCACGCGTGCCATAGGTTCGCCATCACTGGTCTAAGGTTAAAGTTTTGGGGGTTTGGGGAAGAAACTACAGAGTCAGGTAGTGCATTCCAGGCATTGACCACTCTGTTGCTGAAGTCGTATTTTTTGCAATCAAGTTTGGAGTGGTTCACTTTAAGTTTGTATCTATTGTGTGCTCGTGTATTGTTGCGGTTGAAGCTGAAGTAGTCATTGACATGTAGGACATTGTAGCAGATAATTTTGTGTGTTACACTTAGGTCAGATCGAAGTACTTCCAGTGGTGGGTTTCACATTATGTTACTACCGGTTTGCCCCGTGCGTGCCCACTCGCTTCGTGCATGCGCGCGCCCAGTTTGCACGCCTGTCTGCCTTCCTGCCTGCCTTGCGCGCCTGCCTGCCTTCCGCACATGAGCCCGGCCTCAAAACCGTGCTTAAATAGGATGGCATAGAGCCGGGGCAGGTGGGCAGGCCCACCCGTGATTTCCACTACCAGTTTGGGTGAACCGGTCCGAACCGGCTGAATACCACCTCTGAGTGCTACCACCATGTAAGAAGGGAAAAGATGCCCTCAGGGTCGAACCTGCCCCTCTTCTGAATTCCTTCAATTCTGAGGCTCACCAGCCTGTGTAGGAATAGCTACTGACTGTACTGGAGGCTGGGAAGAACCCTCAAGGCTGATCACACAAGTGCTACGAAGATGCTGCGACAGAAACCTATGCTACTGTAACATCCAGGCAAGAGAATGAGTAGCTGCAGCTGCTGACAGAACCTCTGGTAAACCCTGTGCTATGCAGCCTCCACGTGCTTTGAAGACAGGTGTCACCAAAAACCGTGAATGGTGTCACAGAATAATCCCCACATCTACTACAACTATGCATTTTCAGTGCCCCCATTGTGCTAGACGCTGAGCCTCCAGACCGCTGTTGCTTTGCCAACTCTGTATCCATAGATGAACTTCACAACAGTGTGTCTTCCTTTAATCTGAAGGGCTAGCATATAGAGTAAAAGGAATAGAATTGAACAGAATAGAATAGAATATAATAGAATAGAAGAGAAGAGAAGAGCAGAGAAGAGAAGAAAAG
>QLTV01003453.1:355874-373472 GCA_003457575.1 Thermophis baileyi
AGTAGTCTTCTTACCTGTCTTTCTTTCTCTTAATCAGCAATCAAAGATTCTCTACTATAACAGATAGCTAGCTACACACTGAGCTTACTCTCAGACACGACGTCACTTCAGCAATGAATCAGCAAAAGAGAGAGAGAACTAACCATGTTCTCTAGCTCCCTCTTATGGCCGTTACTGCCAGTCAGGATGCACCAAGGCATTTAAAGCCATATTACATATATTACATTAAACACTGATTTGTGGCTTGTTTATATTAACCAACCCAACCATTTGGACAGAGTCCTAACAAAATTAAAAACTCAACAATGAAAAGAGTAAAAAAAAAATTAAAAAAAACCTTTCACATCCATCTCGGGAGTTGGGCGGCATAGAAATACAATTAATTAGATTAAATTAAATTAAATCTTTGAAAACTAGTTAATCTTATACATGGTGTGAAGGAAATTGACACAAGTATATGATCAACAGTTTCCAATACAAAAGACACTGCCCAGAACCTGGCCACATTACTAGGTGTTTCTGCAGATGGATCAGCCAAAAGAGGGTTTCTCCACATTGGTGCAGACCATGGCATGATCAAATGCTGCTTATTTATCCAGGTCCAAGAAGGGAGCTGGAATGCTGAGCACTTCTTAGATGCTAGGGAGATACAGCTATGAAAAGCAAGAAGGAAGATACAGCCAATCAAGCATACTTCTGCTAAATTGTTGATTTCAGGAGGAATTCCTTCTTTGACTGGGATGTCCTTGCAAATTTCCATTTTAAAAGGAAAGAACAGGTCTTCTGGGTCAGGTCAGGGTCCACCTTCAGCTCTCAGTGACCACCCAAATAACTCTGGAGTGTTTACCATCAGCAGAAGGCAGGGGTGGGTTCCAACTTACCTCGCTGCCGGTTCGCTTCCTCCCGCGCCGCATGGGTGCGCCTCATGGGCGCATGCATGCACAGTAACAAAAAATCCCCCCCCCCAAAAAACCCAAAGCCGAAAAAAAGATGGCGACTGCATGCACAGTGCCAGAAGTCGGCTTCTGCGCATGCTCAGAAGGAAAAAAAAATTAAAAATTTTTTTTAAAAAAAGATGGCGGCCCCCATGGACAGGCACCTACCGATCCGGTTCAGTGACATCATCGTGATGTCACCAGCGGGTCTCTACCGGTTTGGGCGAACCGGTCCGAACCGGGAGGAACCCACCCCTGGCAGAAGGAAATGGATGAATTATTCCAACTGTCAACCCTGAAGTTGGCTGAACTATGGCCATTTTCTTTTTGTGTAGTTGCTAGGGAGGTTTTTTTTCCCTCACAGCTTCAGGGCTGACACAGCCTGGAGTGAAAAGGCTAGGGAGGGGGTTGGTAGATATTAGCTGGGGTGTTGTAGACTAAATAAAATTATTTCCCCTGGGTATCAAGGACGTTCGTGCAGGTGTCTGCAGGGCGGAGGCGGAGGTCATCTTGGATCATGTGACTGAGACTCTGGGAGGGGGGAATGATGAAGTTTCACTTTTAATTAGGGGGGAAAACCGGCGTCAACTTAGAGCCGGTTTTCCACCAGGAAGTTGCCAATTTGATATGTCCTAATAAAATGTTATTTGAGGAACTTGCCTGCCTCAGAGTTCTTATTGAATGGGACCTATTAATTGGAACCCTGATACCAACTTCTTAGTGAGTAATTATGCCCAATTTCTCCCTCACACCAGATCCATGGCACACCCAAACATCCAATTCTGAGGAATTCTTTTGTACGAATCTTATGAGGCTGCATTTCAGCTCCCCTCTTGTTTAACTTCTATATAACGATTTAGTTGACCAGGTGGATAATCCAGATTATGCTCCTCCTGATTTGGCTGGGAAGTGCCTCTTCATTCTCCTTTTGCTGCTGCTGATGAGATCTTGAGTTCATATAGTGTCAGGAATTCCATTTGCTGATAATGTATAACAAAATTAAAATTAAGTTTTAGAGAACCCTACCCTCCCAAAATATTTCTGGCATATCAAAAAGATTCTATTGCACAAGCATCAGGTTTCAAATATTTGGGGTGTGGCATTTCAGGCCTCAGGTAGGCTAAAGGCACAGACAGATATGATGCCATGGCTGCTTAAAGAACTCAGCAGCCATATTGCAATTCTATTGGACAAGGATGCAGGACACTATCTTCCAACTTCACATTAATTATTTCATGCAAAATCATAGCCCCAGCTTACTTATGGAGGACAGCTTGGATCATTTTCTATGTTTGGTCCATTGGTATATGTTGAGAGCGGAAATTCCTCTATCTCACATTTATACATTTCTTCTGGTTGTAAGATGCTCTTTTGTATTCAAGTCTGGCCTCAGAAGGATAATGTAGCACTTGGGGATGAAGATACAGCCCAACAGACCAGCACTGGAGGCCAAGATGGAGAAGATCTGTACAGCCACCATGTATTTTCCTTTGGTACTCAGATAGGTAGGCACAAAGGAGACCCAAACACTGCAGAAGACCAGCATGCTGAAGGTGATCAGCTTGGCTTCGTTAAAAGCCCCAGGGAGATTCCGGGCCAGAAAAGCCACTGTGAAGCAGATGGCAGCCAGGAAGCCCATGTAGCTGAGTGTGATGTAGAACATGAGAACAGCTCCTTCATTGCATTGTAAAATAATCTCTCTAGGCTGGGAATGAAGGTCAGAGTCAGGGAATGGGGGAGAAACTAAAAGCCAGATGGAACAAATGATAATTTGGACAGCAGAACAAGAAAGGATGATAGAGTTGGCCAAGCTCTTCCCCAACCATCTCTTCACTAGGTTTCCTGGTTTTGTGGCCAAGAAAGCCAGCACCACCGTGATTGTTTTGGCCAAGAGAGAAGAAATGGCAACTGAGAAGATGATGCTGAACACTGTTTGTCGGAGAAGGCAGGTGATTTTCCTTGGTTGACCGATGAAGAGAAGAGGAGACAAGAAGCAAAACAGGAGGGAGACCAGGATGATGTAAGAGAGATCCCGGTTGTTGGCTTTGACAATGGGAGTTTCTAGGTATTTAATGAATATGATTAACACAAAGCCTGTGATTAGGAAAACAAATAGGGCAAAGGAGACCAGGATGATGCCCAGATGTTCTTCATAAGACAGGAAGATTATAACTTTGGGGATACATTGGATTCTGACCTCATTTGGATATTTTTCATCTGGACACTCAGTGCATTTTTCCATATCTGAAAGAAATCAAAAAGCAGCACCTCTTTAATACTCTGTCCTTTTACCTTTCAAGAGATACCTTCTTGGGACAACAACTGTTAACATTTTCCAAGAGGCATCTCCACAAGAAGAAAGTAAGAAGAAAATCTTTTTCTAATAATTAGTTATATTTAATAGTTATAAAATTGGAAGATGTCCTGGGACCTAAATGATTTCTTGTGTAATTTGCAGAATGTTCATAGGAACCTACATTATTATAAGTAAATAATGAATCAGGCAAACTTCCTGGATCCTACCAGATAACATTTCTTAATATACTGGATTCAAAAGATGCCTCTCTTTTTAAATCTAGTGGGATACAAGAGAAAGCTTGTCCTTCAAATAATCTGGAATGGCTAGTGGGAGCAGTGGTAATATGGGTGTTATGAGTTGCACCCATAACTGTCCACACCACCTTATTGTGGACCATCAATACCTTCTCACTGATCCTCATGCAAAGGTCTATGTATAGTGCCATGTGTCAAGCCTGAATCTGACCAGGCTGCAGGGTTGTTTCTATCATGGGTTATTCTCACATGAATTCAGGTTGACACAGTTTGGAGCTGAAGGGGGAGAGCAGAGGTGGATGGAGTCTTCAGCCAAAACAACATAGTTGACTGATGAGTCAGATACATTCCAATGGCTGGCTGGCCAGAGGAGGAGGAGAGAAGTCACCAAGCAACCAGCTCTTGTCACGATTGGACAGTGTGACATATTGTTTAGGAAAAATGAGATTTTAAGTGGGGTGGAAAGCACGGGAACCTTTAGTACTGGCTTTCCACCAGTTCATGCCAAGATGATGTATCTAAATAAATTTGTTCTTTGAGGAACTGAAATGCCTCCGAGTTGTGATGGGTACATTAATTGGAACCTGACACCATGATGGCGAACCTATGGCACGTGTACTGGAAGTGGCACGCAGAGCCATCTCTCCGGGCACGCGATCCATCGCCCGTTGCTCTTCCGGGTTCCAGCGCACCGACCAGCTGGTCTTCACGCATGTGGGAGTGCCGAAAACTGGGAGAGCAGCCGCCCAGTGCGCATGCACGCCGGCCACCTGGTCTTCTGGTTTTTGGCGCGCATGCACACGCGAAGACCAGCTGGCCGGTAAACATGCACGCCGGATACTGGAAGATCATCTTCCCAGTGCACGCATGCGCACCGGGTGGCTGCTCTTCTGGTTTCCAGCGCTCCCTCACACGTGAAGACCAACTGGCCGGCGCGACGGAACCCAGAAGAGCAACAGGCAATGGCTTGCATGCACGGAGAGATGGCTCTGCGCAAGAAGTCTCGCAGCACAAGGGTGTCCATTCACATGACCTCCACAACTGCCAGTCCCAGGGCAGCCTACCTGGCAGGTGAATTGCAGCGAGAGCAGTGCACAAAGCCACGGAAAGGGGATCCTGGTGGCCACTTCCAAGGGGAGCAGAGGTGCCGGCCAGGATGGGCGGGCCAGGGCTTCCCTCCCTCCCCGCCCGAGCGGACATCTTGCACAGCCCCGGTCCTCCAGCCCACAGCACCGACCCGCATCTGCAATCCGGAGCACCTGGCCGGCTCGGGCACATGGGGCAGTGGGGCAGTGTCTGCTGGCTGGGTGGCTGGCCCCCCCACCTGCTGCTCCTGCCGCTGCCAGGGGCAAGGGGCAAGGGGGCAGCAGCAGTTCTTGCACTGCTGCTTCCGGCCGGGATGCTGGAGCAGCCAGGAGGAGGAGGAACTGCCGTCGGGGAGGTGAACTGCCCCAGGAGGGCCGGAGGAGAGCACAGCTCATCACGCATGGAGACACTGCCGAGGGCCCGGCTTGCCGGTGTGGGAGTGGCTGCAGGGGCCAGATGGTTGCTCCTGCCACTCGCCCTGCGGCTGCTGATGCTGCTCTTCTGGGGCAATGGGACTGCGCAGGAGCAGAGTCTGCGTGGGAGGAATGTCACACTCCCTTGGCAGAAGTGGCAGGAGGGGGGCTGTGCTGGCTTGTTCTTGGTGGTGGGCTGGGGGGGGGCGCTTCATCCCGGCCAGAGTTGGGGTGAAGCTCTCCCGCCTGCTGGCCCCCCAACCCAAGCCCCAGAAATGCCAACGGCCCTTCCCTCCGAGGCCAGGAAGGGGCTCCAGCTTTCCAGTGGAAGGAGCAGCATTCCCCACCCAAATTTCTCTCCCTGTCCAGGGCTGTGGAACCGGGTTGTTGGTGGGGATGTCCCGCCACCCCTATGGGGACCAGGGGGCAGGCAGGGGGGTGGGCAAGGAGGCACGAGGACCCCCAAAATGCCAGGCGGAGCCAGCAGAGGGTCCCCGCATGTGGGACTCATCCCTCCCCCACTGCTGACAGCTCCAGTGGCCCTTCCCCCCATGGCCAATTTTGACATTTGAATTTTGACACTCTTCCAGTTTCCGGCACATGCATGCGCACTGGCCAGCTGGTCTTCACGCGCACATGTGTGCCAGAAACTGGAAGACCAGGTGGACAGCAGCTGCTCTTCTGGTTTCCAGCACACACACACACACACACACACACACACACACACATACACACACGTGCTCCCGTTTCGGCACTCGGTGCCAAAAAGGTTCGCCAACACTGGTATAGTCCATTGCAATAATTCTTCCAGGATATGAAGCTAAGATGATTCCTCAAGTTTCAAAGAACTCAGATATTCCTAGAGAGGCAAATGTGAACAGGCACATCCACAATAAAAAACAGGAGACATATTTTCTCTGGTAGTAGAAAAGTTTGCCCAATCTGCCACACTCTCCTATCTTTTCCCTAGACCTCCCTCAAGGTCCGTTTGCTATTCTTCCCTTTAGATAAGAAATTGTGCAGCTTGAAGATAAACAAGAAAACCAGTTGAGCTTCAAGCTGTGTTAACTTGCACTTTCATGATAGTATTCTGTATAAATGCACTTCCACAAGGCCTGTCCTTGTCTTTGGTGTCACCCACCTTCCTGAGTGGAGATGGTCCCCTCTGGACAAGGAATGCAGTCATAGCAGCACTCTGGCTCTCCTTCTCGTTTCTGCTTGACAAATCCAGGATGGCAACTTTCTACGCATTTGGACTGAGGGAAAGACTAAAGAGAAAAACAAGGAGTGACCAAAAAAAATTGTTGGGACTCACCATCCATGGAAAATGAAAATGGAAATAGTCATGAATATTAACCAAGTAGTCTCTGGGCTTCATTTAGATAAATATGAAATCACTAACTAATTCCAAAGAGATGTAGGACATACAGTATAACTACTGGGAGAGTCTTCTTTTAGTTTCTTCTTTTTGCTTTTGGCATCTAACATTGAAACAAAGGATTTTTCCACTTAATAGTCTAGAGCAGGGCTGTCAAACTCACGGCCCGTGGGCCGGATGCGTCACACGCTGGTCACTCCCACGCCTGGTTTAGTGAAGGGGGGGAAAGTCCCGATACATCACGTGACGCCGCTGTGATGACGCGAGTTTGACACCTCTAGTCTAGAGGAAGGAATTGGAAAAAGATTCAAGCACTAAGAGACAACCAGTGGCTTTCTCCTCATAGCGTCTCTGTTCTTTATACTGTATATCCATGATTTTAAGTATCATATTAAATTTTGGAAAAAAATTGTTGTAAAAAAAATATTCAATTTTTATTCTATTATATTTAGAGTCCTTCGGGAGTTGGGCGGCATATAAATTTTATAAAATAAATAAATAAATAAATAAAACTCTGATGAAAGAAACTTCTGACCAGTAGAATCTGGATGGGTTTCTTCTGGAGTATGAAAACATTGCAAAACTGCTCCCCTTTGAAGGAATCCAAAACCATCCCCTTGTTAAGACATAATGGATTTTTTTCAACTTTAAAGGAGATGTTCTTTCTTCAATATATATGGCTGCCATGATGGTGAGCTAAAATTAAAACTGAACGCCTAGAGTGAGATGAGCTGAAGGTGAGAACATCTTTTCAAATTCAACAAGTGGGACATGAATCTTGTGTCAGAATGGAATATTTCTAAGCCAGCTAGGTATCCAGGTTTTTTCTGTTGAAGAACTACAATTAGGTGACACCAAATGGCATGGAAAAATAGACCTGCATTATTACTTAAATTAAATTTAAATTCTCCTTTTTGCCCAGAGAGACTTAAGATGGTTAATAATCAAGATAAACAATTGCATTCAAGGGGCTTTCAAATAAAATGCCCTCTTACAAAGGAAAAGCCGAATCTAAGAAACATTTCCTTTCAAATTCTCTCTTTTTACTTTCAATATGAGGAAGGGCTTTTCTTTGGATCAAAGTCTGGTTTCATTGCTTCAGTTTTCTGGATCTGGGCATTATCTCACATCAGAACAGTCTTTATGGTTTCATGTGAACTGAAATCTTTGGAGCTTCTTCAGAGGAGCAGAAGGCCTATTGCTTATCAGAGGTGGGTTCTTACCAGTTCTATCCGGTTCTTTAGAACCATTAGTAACTCGGCGATGCCGTCACAGAGCTGGTTCTGTCGGTGTCTCCGTGGGTGCCACCATCTTGGATTTTGCTTCTGCGCATGCGCAGAAGATAATTTTTGCTTCTATGCATGCACAGAAGCTAATTTTTGCTTCTATGCATGCGCAGAAGCTATTTTTTGATTGCTGCGGGCGCGCGCACACGGTGCAACCCTGAGCGAACCGGCAGCAAAAGGATCCAGAACCCACCCCTGTTGCTTATCCCAGTGGGGTGAAAGAGAAATATGGATAACTTCATAGAACATCAATGACATTTCAGGAGACACATTCACCTGACACAAGGTGATGCTTATTTCCCACATGGATGTTCTGACCCAGACTTCATGAGCCCCACTCAACAGCCTACTCATGAGGAGAAACCCCTTTTTTATTTAGAAAGGCAGGAATACACGGCATTCGCTGACAAATCTCCAGGTCACACATTCTTAGGTGATTCACAAGCCATAGCAGTCTCTGAGTTCCCCGCAGGGAGCCTCAATTAGCACTTCAATCCCAACACAAAGATTCCTGATCAACCTGGATAGTGGTAAGGAAATCCTGGCAAGGAATCCGCTGGAGGGAACTCTTCTGGAGCATGAATGGATGTCTCCACGCCTCCCACACCCCTCCTCCTTATATCCCAGCCAGGCAGGGGCTTGTTAATGTCTCCTTCTTTTCCTGGATAGCTGGCCCTCAGTCCTGCATTGCTCTCCTCTCTGCACTTCTTCTGTGCATACATGCATCTGGGACATGGCCCAACTGTTCCTCCCCCTCGCTCAGCTCAGGCCCCGAAAACAGCTGTCTCTCCACCTTAGTGTGAGTAGATGGGCCCTGCTCTGCATCTGGCTCTGAGACCTCCTGCTCCTCAGAGCCTTCCACCAGCCCCAATGGTAACCCAGGTACCCCCTCCATCTCCTCTGACTCCTCTAACTCGACTGCCATCTCCGCTGGCAGTCGACGAACCACAACAATGGACCAACAGAACTTCTAACCAATCATGATTTTTTTTTCATCTGATTCAGTCCAAACCTTAATTCAATTCAAACACTTAATTCAACTCGGGCACTGATTAAAAGAACCTGAAGCTATTAACAACACAAAGGCCAGCACTCGAGAGTTGCTCACCAGTTTGATGGAGATACTAAATGAAAGAAAAGATAGAAAAGGACCATTGTCTGCATCTTAAAAAATAATCACTCAGCATCCAATGTTGGACATGAAACAGTTTACAAGAGTGTTCTATATTGTAGCATTTGAAGGATACTTTGTGAATGGTACTGAAGCCCTCCGAGCAGTCTCAAAAACTATAAGGTTTCCACTCCCCATGTTCAATTCTCAGTGAAAGTCATCCACCTTTGTGACTAGACTCAGCCCACTTGAAATTGGTCCCAATCTTTAGGAAAAAAAGAGAAAACATAGCAACGTTTTTACTCACTTTGTTATAGTACTTTAGCCTTGGAAAGGCATCTTGGAAGATAATGAATCTCTGTCTTTTAAATCTCCCTAGTCCCATGTGGAGGTTGTATTCTTTCTTCGGGAGAACCACCAAGCCCATGACTGCCACATCTGCTGCTATATCTCCATTTTGGTCCAAGTACAGTTTTTTCTGGAAGAGATTCCAATATTCATTCTTCTCCAGAAACGGATGAAACTAGAATGGAATTATCCAGGAATTCAAAAAGCAGAAAAGTTGATTTCTTACCCCGTATGGTCTTTTGACATTTGAGCCTTTCTTACATAGTTGCCTAACCTCTAAATATGCTTAATTAGGAGAACAATTGTTACCACTCCCTTCATAAGTGGAAAAAAATGTTCAACAAAATTTGTCAATAATTTACTGACAAAATACATATTGAGATAATATAATTGACACAATTGATTAGTTATAGGGACCATTCTAGAGCCAGTGACAAATAAATTGAACAAAGAGATTATTCAAACAAATAAGAGATTATTCATAAACTCCTTGAAAACAACAGGGTGACTTTCAAATGCATGGATTTTTTCATGAAGAAAATTTTCAGGCTAATCTTCTCCCTCATACTCCAAAAAGGAAATATGACCATATGAGCTAATTCTACATTATTGGAAAGCTACATCAAGAGAATCTGCATGTAGAAATCTCTTATCAACTCTTTTTTTCACTGTAAAAAAAATTCTGAATTTCTGAGTTCCTTTCTCTGCTCGTTATGCAGCTGCAGGCTCCCTACACCCCTTATCTGATCATTCATTAGGAAGTATGTCTTCTCCCTATCCCAAACGTTTTTATGAAAGCTGGGGATATAACTTGATTTTAGCAAAGTATTAACAACTGTTTCATGATGTGATGGTAAGGAACCTCTTTAAGTGAGGACTGAATGATACGATAATTAACTGAAGAAATAATGTCCTAAAATTCTATTCAAATACTTTTTAATTTTTCTCATAAAAATGAAGAGTTATATATAACAATTAGTCCTTGATCATCTACTCCTTTATACTGTGGTATTAATACCGTAGAATCGATAAATCATGATTATTTCTTGGATTAATGGTAGACAAAGTTGTTCTGATCTTGCTTTAAAAATATCAAATATTCCCCCCAAAAAATTATCATTTCCTAATAAACAGAGGTCCATGAGTAAAATCCAGTAGGAAAAAAATCTGATTTTTAGCAACTAGGACTTGACAAGCTATAGTATTTTTTAAGAATATTAACAATGCACTGGAAGAAATTTCATAAGAATATTTGTGGAAATGATCTCAAAATAGTAACTGATAGTACACCAACTCAAGTGCCAGATCCCCTTGGAGGAACCACACTTGGAGAAGACATTGCACAAAACCTGGATTAGCTTCACGGAAGTACAATGAAGCAAAGGAATAAATTAAAGGACTTAATTAATCTTTCCTAGCCTTGAGGAAAGATGACAACAAGAACAGCTCATGTTGGTCAATGGGAACAGAAAATAATGAGTCTGGGAGCATCTTTTCCAATTAGCATTTTTTTTTTAGTTGGAGAAGGAAGGAAACAGTTGCACAGAAGCTTAAAATCTGTTCACTGTTAATCCAGAATCTGAGACATACTAAAATGAACTCAGTTACAGGAGAGGAAATTCTGGCTAAATGAGAATAAAAACATCCTAAAAGGAAGGATTTTAGACCAGTTTTAGAGCTGAGCAAGTGAAGCAGAGAAGTTTAGTCTCCCCCTCACTGATTCTCTTAATGCAAAGACTGAGCAGCCATTAGTCAGAAAAGTTTTAACCAGAGAGGAGGGGTTGTGCTAGATCAGGGGTGTCAAACTCGCAGCCCGCGGGCTGGATGTGTCACGCATTGGCCACGCCCACCCCAGGGGTGGATTCCTCCCGGTTCGGACCGGTTCTCCCGAACCGGTAGCAGCCCACTGGTGACATCACGATGATGTCACCGAACCGGACCGAATTTTTTTAATTTTTTTTTTCCTTCTGAGTATGCCCAGAAGCCGACTTGCCATCTTTTTTTCAGCTTTTTTAAAAAAAAATTGGATTTTTTTGCTACTGCGCATGCGCGCGCATGCAAAGCTCGCGCACGCCCATCAGGCGTGCCCATGCAGCACAGGAGGGAGCGAACCGGCAGTGAGGTAAGTTGGAACCCACCCCTGGCCCACCCCCATTTTAGCGAAGGGGGGGAAGTCACGATACATCATGTGACAACAACGTGACGATGCGAGTTTGACACCCCTGTGTTAGTTTGTGTCAAGGTTTCCTTTAAATTTATAAAGGTAAAGATTCTGTAGTGCTAATCAAAAACCCTTATATATATATAGGAATTTATTTAAAAATGCAAAAATCTGTCATGGTGTCCGCTCTTTGAAACATTATTCCCCGAGTTATTAGATTGTCCAAACCTGTTGACCTTTTATAGCAGAAGGAGGTTGAGAAGGTTCTCCTCCTTCTCCTTTGGATTTCTTCTGAAAAGAAAAGAAAACTATGTTTTATGGATCCTGTTTGTGACCCCATACCTGCCACGGCTGCAGCCTTAGTGCCCCTCTCTCTTCAGTCTTCTCCCTTCTCTTCCTGGATCTGGAGGAATATGCAGCATTCAAGACATGGGCCAGAGTCAGAACAATATCATAGACATGCTGGGTATTCATTATCGGTTTCCTGTTCTCTCCCTCTTGGGTCTCCAGTGGTGCTTTCTGAGTGCATCTTCTCCGGTCTTTGACAGAAAAGACATGATTTGAAAAAGAACAGCGAAAATATTGATCTTGAAACTGAGCATCTACATAGATATAGGATGGAATGTCCTGATCTGTCTTTCTTGTTGTCCTTTGTTTCGCCCAAAAAACAAAGGACCACAAGCTATGGACATATTTGTAAAGTCTGTGCCTTAATATTATCATATGCCCCAATTTTGCGGTGATCCAGACTTTCCCTTCAATGGGTCCTGGCAAACGCATAAATATCAAATGGAAAGGAAGAATTCTGTCAAAAATGGAAACATATTCTATGAAGTGAACAAAGACATTGACTTCTCTCCATTTAGAGATGGCATCCCTGAGAGGTGCCGTATACCCAGTCCTTGAGAATCGTTGTGATATAACAACACAAATTCCATTCCTGAGAAGCATAGGAGTAAAAGTCCTCATGAAATTATCTCCCTCCTCTGTGTCTGAAGCAAAGAGTCCAATCAAAGTCCATCTGAAATGGAGGAGCACTTGGACAATTCTTGGGTAGTGAATGTCTTTGGGGGGTAACATCCGGTGGAAAAAAGGGAATTGACTTTTATCCATCAGAGTCTCTGAAGCAACTCTATCACTGACCTGAGAATGCAATGAAGAATCCTGTGTTATATTTTTGGTGATTACATCTAAAATATGAGATTTTAAGAATTCCAACTTTGTTCTGATGAACATAGTGCAATAGTTTATTGTTGATTAGCCATTAGGACCTATCATAATAGAGGACACATAATAGAGAAAACATTATATCAGACTGTCCCAAAGGTGCTTTTTTCAAGAAGCAACTGGACTTTCTTGTTTTTCTTTGAAGACGTTTCACTTCTCATCCAAGAAACTTCTTCAGCTCTGACTGGATTGGTGGGGAATGGAAGGATTTATATTCTGTACATTGGGGAAACAAAAAAACCACTTCATAAATCCATAGCACAACATAGGAGAACAAACCCATCAGAACAAAATTCAACAGTCCATCTTCATTTAAAAGATAAAGGCCATTCTTTAGAAGACAGCAAAGTCCACATTTTGAACAGAGAAGACCACTGGTTTGAAAGAGGAGACAAAGAAGCCTTCTATGTAAAAATTGAACAGACCTCTCTCAACAGAGGGGGAGGGATACAACATCATCTATTTCCAGTCTACAACACAGTCTTTTCAGCAGTTTCATACCCTTTTGCACTACTCAGGTGACCCTGAGGACACAGATAAACCTCCAGTAGCCTCAACGACTCTCTAAAAAGAACGCAAATGACCAGCTGTCTGCAAGGAATATAAATCGTTCCATTCCCCACCATTCAGTCAGAGCTGAAGAAGCTTCTTGGATGAGAAGCAAAACATCTTCAAAGAAAAACAAGAAAGTTCAGTTGCCTCTTGAAAAAAGCACCTTTGGGACAACTATGACCTAGATGACTGAGAATCTCATAGACATTATATAAGATTGCATATAAAAATAAAATAAAGAAACTACATAAAAAAATAAGAATAAAGTATGCATATCCTATTTTTGTATCGCCCATACAATTTTACCGCCCACAGATTCACATATGCAGATGTCAACTGAACTGTTTCCTTTAAATCAGGGGTGTCAAACTTGCATCATCATGTCGTCATCACATGACGTATCATGACTTTTTCCCCCTTTGCTAAACCAGGAGTGGATGTGGCCAGTGTGTGACTCATCTGGCCCATGGGGCATGAGTTTGACACTCCTGCTTTAAATAAAGGGCAGCATTATATGCATTTTTAAAAAAAATTCTGATCACATAGGAAATATCTTGTTTTAATATCCTAATAGGTCATTGATCTTATATGAAGTCAGATACTGACCTGTCTTTCTTACAAAACTGATATTCAAATGATAGATGTGTTATGTCTTCTACCTGTGGAACTATGGGAATACATGTCCATTGGTTAGACATGGTTAAATCTTCCCTATTTACGGCTCCAGTTGTTCAAATCTTGCCCAAGTAAATACCACCTTAAGATGTTTAGGCATTTCTGTGCTTAGGTAATAGTCATCTCTGGCTCTAGGGGGCGGTGCTCATCTCCGTTTCAAAGCCGAAGAGCCAGCGCTGTCCGAAGACGTCTCTGTGGTCATGTGGCCGGCATGACTAAATGCCAAAGGCGCACGGAACGCTGTTACCTACCCACCAAAGGTGGTCCCTATTTTTCTACTTGCATTTTTACGTGCTTTCAAACTGCTAGGTTGGCAGAAGCTGGGACAAGTAACGGGAGCTCACTCCATTACACGGCGCTAGGGATTCGAACTGCTGAACTTTAGTTGTTGAACCACCTTTAGTTGTTTTTTAAATGTTTTTAATTATGTTTCTTTTTAATAGTTTTTATATTTTAATAATGTTTTTTTTTTATATTGTTGTAAGCCGCCCAGAGTCCCCTGGGAGTTGGGTGGCATAGAAATATAAATATACTCAACTCAACTCAAACTGCCGACCTTTCTGATCGACAAGCTCAGCGTCTTAGCCACTGAGCCACTGCGTCCATTGGTTAGACATGGTTAAATCTTCCCTATTTATGGCTCCAGCTGTTCAAATCTTGCCCAAGTAAATACCGCCCTAAGATGTTTAGGCATTTCTGTGCTTAAATACTTAGAATTTTGAAGATACTTTTCTAGTAACTCGTCTATTTAAATATTCCAACTTTACTGAGCATGGCTACATCATTCTCTGATTCAAAACCCTGGTTTCTTGGTGCATCTTGATAATCTTTTTAAGTTGTTCTCCAGTTGTACAAAAGGCAGGAAAACCACAGGTCCTCCGCAGCAGAAAACCCCAAAGAAATGAAGATGGTATCATGAGAGGATATGAGAGGCCATGGTGAAAAGCAGCTTTTGGTTTCCATGGAGAAAATATGGTTGGATCTATTGCTCACCCACCACCACTACACTCACTTTACCAGATAGATAAACACACACATATAACCTGTGGAACTTTGTAGGTGCCTAGTAATGTTGACATCTGCATGGAAAGTTCCCTTTTAGCTGCATCAACAAGAGTCAAAAGGTTGTCCTTCCTTCCACAGCTGTAGTTGGGAACATTGGCTTCTCCAGTAGAGAGCATGTCCAGCAAGGCATCTGAAGTCCGAAATGTGTTCAAAGAGTTGTCATGGATGTTGTAGCCCAATGTGAGATTGTGCAGAATCTGGGGTCTCTTGTTGATTTGTTGAATGGCAAAAATGTACCACAGGAGATTTGATTCTCGAAAAGATGAACTACTGTAAAAAAATGTTCATCTTCTTACCATCATCAACAACAACAAAACCAAAATAATGTTTAATTTTATCCTCTTTGTCGCCAGAAGCCCACTGAGTGTTAAGTTTGTGTTGCATAAAGCTAACCCCAAAGCAGAGGCAAATGATAGTCACTCATCACTATTTAATGGGTTTTTTTACTGTCAAGAAGAGGGGATGGAGATAGTTTTCTACCAGATATAAGAGCCACAAATAGATCACAATTTGTATTAGAACTGATTTTCCTCTGTCCATTACCAGATTCAGAATCATTCAACTATTAAAGCAGAACCATCAAAAAAGAAAAAGGATGTTTCATAACTGAACCAGAAGGTCAATTCTAAAAAGAAGTCAACCTTTACTCCTCTAAGGATCAGATATTCAATATCAATGAGTGGTTATAAAAATATGGAAATGAGCCAAACAGAAACAGCTACAAAGATTTCAATCACTACTTTAAACAAAAGTCAGTATTCAAGCGAGGAATTCAAGACTGGATGGAGAGAGGAAAATAATCTGGATATCTTTCAGATTTTTCTCTGCCCCATCCTTGGATTTGAGTCTCTTCCATAAGAGAAGAGAAAAGAGAAAAGCCATGGAAACCAAAATTATTCAGGAAATTAGACATATCCTGCAATATAGGAATAAGTGAAATAAGAATAAAAGAGGAAAAGTGTCACATCTGCAACTGGAGGGAATCCAACCTCATCACAATGAATGACTTACAAGTAAGACTGACTAGAAGGAACAATGTTGAAAGACAACATTGTACGTGGTATTTTTGTTTCACTGACAACTATACTAATGAGATGGTCTCCTGGCCTGTAATAGCTCCATGGTTTGTTTCTATCCTGCTGCTCAAAACGTAGCAGGCATTTCATTCTAAGCTTCCCAAAGATTGGCTGGGACATCAGCAGCATCCGAAGCAGAAGCAGGAGGTCCATAATTCATGGGACTGAATCAATCCCAGTTTCTAAACAAGAACAACAAGAAAAATTAGAAGAATTCAAAGCACTCTCACAAGATGGAAATGCCAGTGGCTTTGCTGATTCTGACAGAGACAAACCAAGTTCACCTGGAAAGGAGAGAAATATACATTCAACAGCAAAGCCCCCGTGTGCCCTGCATCTTGTACAACACAGTATGGCTAGAGGCATTTATCCATTTCTGATGCAAGATCTCTTTCATGTTGCTTCAGTCTGATGTTTACCTCAAAGGCACTAAACTGGAAAAGTAGCAATGAAATCTCAAAGATCAGGTTGGTGATAATTACAATGAGAAACATATTTTCCTCTGGGGACATTAGCCATAGCCTTCCATTACAATCTGGTCCTGGGGCTTGGACCACAATACCATTTGACAATTAATTTTCATTTGCCACTCATTTCAAAACACCTAAAATGCCTCCAAATTGCTTGCTTGTTTATCAGACTGGATTTGCCCATTATACCGAATGTTTCTTAACTCTGGAGTGGAATGGAGGAGATTGTAAGCATGCATCTACATGCCTTGGAAACATTGGTCCAAAATTTAGGATGAGAAGGATTATTTGGGGTATACAACAAAAGCAATTTTATAGATTTGACAACTTTTGAGTATCTTAAGACAAAGAGGTCTCCTTCAGAATTTTCCCATCTATCCAAAAGATGGAGAGAAATGTTAAAATCGGACTGTCATGGAACAATTTAGAGAAAGTAAAACACAGTTGTCAAGAGAGAGTTTAAATCAACTCTGATTTAGCCATCAGGAGGAGGAGGGAGACCCAGTTCAAGTCCACCATGGAAAATCCATGAATGACTTCCTGACACATTCTCAATCTTTATCTCAAACTATGATTGGATGGAGGGAGCTTTGTAGAGTTGAAGAAGTGAACAACATGGATATTTTATCATGCTTGGTCAACATATAAAACAATTGGGGTCCTCATTTTAGTGACCTCAGAAGGCTGGAAGGCTGAGTCAACCTTGAGCCAGTCAGGATCGAACTGCTGAAATGCTGGCAGTCAGCAGTCAGCAGAATTAGCCTGCAATATTGTATTCTAATCACTGCGCCACCACGGCTTTTATTGTTTTCATTATTTTATACTATTTATTTTATTTATTTATTTATTTTATAAAATTTATATGCCGCCCAACTCCCGAAGGACTCTGGGCGGCTTACATCATAAAAAAATAAAACATATAAAAGCAATTTAAAAAAAACATCTATATTTAAAATAAAACATTCACACAACCATGCATGGGCCAATCAGGACAACTATTGGCCCCAGGCCTGCCGGAAAAGCCAGGTCTTAACGGCTTTACAGAAGGCCAGTAAGGTGGGGGTAGTACGGATCTCGGGGGGAAGTTGGTTCCACAGAGTCGGAGCGGCTACAGAGAAGGCCCTCCCCCGCGGTCCCGCCAGCCGGCACTGTCTGGCAGACGGGACCTGAAGAAGACCAACACTGTGCGACCTCACTGGTCGATGGGAGGAATGTGCTTATCATTTTAAAAAGATACATAATAAAAGCATTTAAAAACAATT
>QLTV01003453.1:399280-411608 GCA_003457575.1 Thermophis baileyi
GACAAACAGTATGTGTGCGTCATTTTCCCTAGGGCGTGCCGTGCTAGGACACAAAAGAAATAGATCATAATAGTGACTCTGACTTGTGACCATCCCTTGTCTGCCTACAATGATGTTCTAGACATTTCTTCATCCTTTTCAGCTCCCTCCACTACAATGATGCTCTAGACCAGGGGTGTCAAACTGGTGGCCCGCAGGCAGGATGTGTCACATGCAGGCCATGCCCACCACCCCAGCTCCGTGAATGGGGAAAACATCACAAAACATCACATGACGGCAACGTGATGCGGCGAGTTTGACACCCGTGCTCTTGACATTTCTTCATACTTTTCAGCTCACTCCACTACTTCGTGAACTATGGGGAGTGACAGGGGTGACAGGCCAAGAGAGGTCACACGGGTTTGATACTGTCCAAGGCTCTCCATGCCAACCTATTGCAGGTAGTGGCCAAGGCCTCAGCAGGACCATGCAACAGTGCCCCAGGAACACCCCACATTTCCCTTTGGAACCTTACCGGGTCCATCAGACACTGGGGGTAGATCAATTGAATAATTCCCACCTCCATGCAAAAGGGGGTCATATAGGAGAATCATACAATCTTATAGTTACAAGCTCTGATCATGACAAAGGGGAAACATTACCACTGCCACATTGCCTCTAAACAGGGATTGATTGTTCTTCTATAAATGGGATCCACAGCTACCTACAGACCTATCAGCAAATTCCCCTAGAAAAAAAGCCTAACCAAATCCATATTAACATGGGGCTCTTCATATGCTAAAAGGCCAGGTCCCTCTTGATCCTGTGTTGATCCTGGATTCCCTAAAAATGCTTTATTGATTAGGGTTAAGGTGCCAAATTCTCCAGTTTCCATCTCTGACCCATCTTCAAAGCTTGGAACCACACCTGTGAGTTCTCCCTTTGGACACCAGCATGAACACATGTTAAGGGATTCAGAGAGCTGGTGGTTATCTTCCTTCCAATTATCCAAATCATACTGATTTTTTTCCCCCTGACTTTATGTTAGGTAGCTAGAGAGCTTTCTGCAACCTTTCTGAAGATGAAAACATGTCAGAAGGTGCTTTGAGGTGAATATCAAACTCAAAAGCACAATAGGGTGGAGTCTATCTCAGAAATGCTGAGTGCATCGATGGCCCTGGACACTAAAAGAGGATTTGGGGGTGGTTTCATGAAAAGCAGGGATTGTGTTTCTGTCCCTTAGCTGGACTAAGACTGGATCTGTAGCCGCTGTCCGGGAAGAGGTTTTGGTTTCTATCCACCTCTTCATCTCATTCTTCATTAAAATGAAGGTGCCATAGAGAAGGCTCAGTCACCAAAACAAATCATGTTGCTGATGCTTCTGCTTGTGCTGCTTGTGTGGCTCCCAGAAGCTTGTGGGATGTGCAAAGCCAAATGTCTTCTGACTCTGGAGCAGGGTGAAGTCGACCCAGAGCATCACTACAAGTCAGGAGATTATTTCGTTAGTGGGATAGTCTCTGCAAGGAATGCTTGGTTTCAATTATTAACCTTCGACCGAAGTCCTTCAGCAAATTTCGCCACGTACGTCAGTCATCCTGCACTTTGTTAGAGTCACTGCATTCCCAAAGAATGTTTACTATTCCAGCCCTCTGAGAATATAAGGTGCTCTCCACTTGATCTGCTCCTTTTCCCAACTTATTACCTGATTTGGTTTTGTGGTCTCTTGGACCCTGCAGGTAACAAAGCTCATTTCGAGCTCGAAAGTATAAAAATCAAATCAAATATTTTCCCCAACCACTTTCCTTCCCATCCAATGAGCAGAACTAGAGTGTGGACACAGAAGAACAGAATGACCTCTTCCATCCACCTCGTCCCTGAGCTGAGCTGGATTTGGGGGGGACTCATGATCCAAGCAAAGAGGGATGGTGTAAGAGTGCAGAGAAGAGCAACAAAGATTATTTGGAGACTGGAAGCTGAAACATGAAGAACGGTTGCAGGAATTGTGCATGTCTAGTCTAGTGAAAAGAAGGACTATAGGTGACATGATACAATGGTCGTATATTTAAGGGGTTGCCACAAAGAGGAGGGAGTCAACTTGTTCTCCAAAGCATCTAAATGTAGAACAGGAAGCAATGGACGGAAACTAATCAAGGAGAGATCCAAGCTAGAACTAAGTAGAAATTTCCTGACAGTTAGAACAATTTATCAGTGGGACAACTAAATTTCAAAATGTATGGGTGCACCATAAACTTCCATAAAGTGGAAGTTTTTAAGAAGAGATTGGGCAACCATTTGTCTGAAATGGTATAGGGTATCCCCCTTAAGCAGGAGGTTGGAGGAGATGACCTATAAGGTATTTTCTAACATTGTTATTCTGTTCTTTTCTGCTATTTTCACTCTGCATTGGAGATGGGATAATTCTACCATTTTTTTCCACACCAAATTTATTGCTGGGATGAAGCAACCCCAGATATTTCAAAGGAATTTGAAATTTACTCTAATTCTTATTCACAAGTCCATGCCAGGGACATTTATTTAATAGAAATATTGTTTTTACTATAGTGGTTGATTGCTTATTTGGTTGATTTGTGTAATTCATTGGCTTTGTGACACTGGGTGTCTTTCAATTACAAGTTAAAAGAAAAAGAAAATAGGAAAAGAACCAAGAAACAACAAAAAACCCACCAAAGGTCCATCCAACAGTGGTTGAACCTTCACTTAAAGGTCTTTAACGTTTTTTGAACATCACCTGGGTGGGGACCATTTTCAGTCATTCTGAACTCTTCGCCCTACTCCAAAAATATCTAGAATATAAAAGAAGTAATAATAAATAGTTTCTATAAGCAATCTGGGTATTATTAAGAAAGAGGAAACAAACAATCAAATATGGGATAAGTTATTTGAAGATCAACACAGGAAACTGAAGTTGTATTAGTGTAACCAACTGGGAGAATGTCGTGGAATCACATAAAGATTTAAGAATTTTATATTGTTGTCATTCTTTTTCTATGGTAATAATTGGAAATGTTACAAAGTATTTCAAAGAATAATTGTTACTACGAGGATTAAAAATATTATTGTGAAAGAAAAGTTAAATGTAATTTTTATTTATATGTTCATACCTGCAGAAAATCATCCAAACTTTTTGGGAAATTCCTACCCTTCCTTTTTGCTATCGAGGACATCAATCAGAAGGGCCACCTCTTACCCAACAACACCCTGGGTTATAATATCTATGAGAACTTCTTCCTAGTAGGGATGACTACAGATCCTTTGCTGGACCTGCTTTCAGACGGCGAGGCCAATGTGCCCAACTACAGCTGTGGAAGGCAGAGAAACACAGTGGCTGTTCTGGAAGAGTCTGAGACTGGCATCTCCATCCAGATTTCAACCATGTTGAGCACCTACAAAATCCCTCAGGTGTGTCTTTCTTGTGGAGTCAGTTTTCACTCACTCAACTTTGAATCAGAGGTCCTATACAAGTGAAAAGCAAAGCTTTGTAATGTAAATGATAGCATTTGCATTTTGCTTGCTACATTTTAAATACAATCTTCCATTCTTTCAGATCAGTTATAGTTTTGTTTCCAAGATTCTGGGGGATAAAACTCATTTTCCTTTTTTCTACCCGATGCTCCCTGCTGAAGGCGTCCAATACCCAGGGATAGTCCAGCTTCTCCTCCATTTCAGGTGGAACTTGGTTGCTCTTGTTGCTCCAGAAACTGACCAGGGAGAGAGGTTCATCAGGACAATGTCTTCTTTGCTGTTAAGAAATGGCATTTGTGCTATTACATATCAAAGATTTCCATTAAATGTTGTTAAAACTATTGTCAGTCCAAGAAACTATTACAAATTGACAAAAGTCAATGTCTTTGTTTATGGCTCAGAGACTAGTTCATTCTCAGTTGGAATGAAAATTATACATGTGGTACTTAAATACTTTCTAGACTTTACAGATAAAGTGTGGATCACCACAGCTCAATGGGATCTCAGTCTCGATTTGAAGTTTATTATGATGTACCTGAAACAGGTTGGTGGCATTTTTTCCTTTCTGATAAAGAAAAAGAAATGGGGAAACTATGATGATTTTGTTATCTTGAATGAAATCATGTCTAAGTTTTTAAAGAAAACCTTTAGATGTTCATCCACTAAGGATGGCTTTTCCGTGAAAGTCTGGAGACGATGCAGACAGACCGAAGAACTGGAGGTTCTGCGGAAAGAGGTGGTCGATCAAATCCTGGCTCTGGACAGCTATCTTCTTTATGATGCCACCTGGGCTTTGGGAAGGGCCTTAAATTCAGCTTATATCTCCACATCTAAGAGATCATTGAGGAACAGGGGAGTCAAGGTGGAAGCTCCGAGGCTGAAGGGTTGGCAGGTATTTCTTTTCCATTGGACATCTTTCCTTGAATATGGCATTTAGTCCTGTAAGTGGATGAATAAAATATTAAGGAAAAATAATTGGTTGTTTCCTTTAAAGAAATTATTTATCAATACTGCTGTGAGAAAGAGATGTGAGCAGCAAAATGATCAGATGTCAAAATTCCTGTTCTTTACACAAGCATTGTTCTAATCTGCATTTTTAAATATAAGGTTTGCAGCAGTTATTATTCCACTCTTATTCATAAATTCCTAACCAAGTTGGAAACTCAAAATAGAATTGGGTTTTTGAAGAGCAAGAAATGTTCATATCTCTTCCAGCATAGACCAAGGCAGGGGTGTCAAACTCAAGGCCAGATCCGTCCCACGGGGTGCTTAGATCTGGTCCGCAGGGCTGCCCTGGAAACAGGAAAGGTCTGGCCCATGGTGTCTCTGCCAGTGAAAACGGAGCTTGGGAGGGCCATGGGTTGCAGGAGGCCGTCGCAGCCGAAAACAGAGCTTGGGAGCCTGTTTTTGCTGGCAGAGCGCTCGGGCCGCCACAGGCACTGCCAACACAACTGATGAGCTGGCCACGCCCCCCCTGGCCATGCCCTCCCACCCCCAAGATCAAATACAACCCTGATGCAGCCCTCAATGAAATCAAGTTTGATACCCCTGGACCAAGGGGTCTCTTCCAAGAACTTCTGTGACTTTTCTAATCTCTTCTTTTCCTGCCCTTTCACCCCTTTACATTCAAAGTGACAATAAAGTTATTCTATTCTATTCTAAAGTTAATAAAATTATTCTATTAAGGAAAAAAATAATTGGTTGTTTCCATTAGAGGAACAGTTTATCAGCACTGCTCTGATAAAGAGATGTGAACAGGAAAATGTTCATTTTTAAATACTGTATAAGGTTTGCAGCCATTATTGTTCCTCTCCTATTCATAAACTCCTAACCAAGTTGGAAACTCAAAACAGAACTGGGTTTTTGAACAGAGAGAAATGTTCACAGCCCTCCCAGCCTAGACAAAAGGGTCTTTTCCAACTTCTGATGTCTTTTTGAGTCTCCTCTTTTCCTCTCCTTTCCAGCTTCACCCCTTCTTTCAAAGCTCTCAGTTTCACAATAATTCCATCGAAGGAGTGTATTTGGATGAGAAAGTAGGTCTGACAGCTGACCTGGACATTGTGAACTGGATCGTTTTTCCCAACGAATCTGTCAAGAGAGTGAAATCTGGGTGTCTAAAAAAACAGGCATCCCAGGATTTGAAATTGACCATTGACCAGAAGACTATCGCACAGGTGGAAATGCTGAAGAAGGTGGGATTAATATTTTTTTTATTCCACTGAAGGTGGCAAAAACAGGATTACACTTGTGGTTTTTTTTGGGGGGGGGGGGTTTGCTTTCAATGCCTTTGAGTTTCATATCAGTGGATCAGGTTCTCAAGAGTGCAGATTTCTTATCAGCTTTCAGGTGGCCTGAAAAAATATTCTCTTCAATATTCACCCAAACAATTTACTGAGTCTGGACGAAGATTGAATCAGCTAAGCAGATAACATCATATACATAGTCAAAGGAAAGAATCCACCTACTGTATCACTTTCCTCATCAATTTAATACCTAAAGTTTAAACGAAAGCCTAAATTTGTACTGTTTCTTAAGCATTAACAGGGAAGGAAAAAACAGAAAAGCAAGTTCAGTTTGATGGATCTCACATTTCTTATTGGCTTCTAATTAGTCAAAGCTAAACCTTAAACTGGACGTCACCAACCCTTTCTTCCTTTGCCGTTTTTCTCAAAATAAGTTCATTTTCTGGTCTTTTTCCTTTCTCTCCTCAGCCCCTGCCTCCTTCCAGGTGTGTGGAAAGTTGCCATCCTGGATTCACGAAGGTAGCTCGGAAAGGGGAGATCATCTGCTGCTACGATTGTCGTTGCTGTGCAGAAGGAACCATTTCCACCATGGAAGGTAGGTGACACCAGAGAAAAAGGACAGATTTTGACAGGAAGTCATAGAATAACAGAATAACTGAGTTGGAAGGGAGCTTGAAGGTGTTCTAGTCCAACCCCCAGCTCAAGCAGAAAATCCTATCCTATTTCAGACAAATGGTTGTCCAATCTCATCTTAAAGACCTCCATTGTTGGAGCACCTATGACTTCTGGAAGCAAGCTGTTTCTCTTATTAATTGTTCTAACTGTCAGGAAATTTCTCCATAGTTCTAGATTGTTTCTCTTCTTCATTAGAGAAAGATTTTGAAAGAAACCTTTTTGTTAGTTTTGCCTTTTGTCACAAGCCTTTATTCATTTTGAGCTTTAGCTTTTGTGACTTCATCTTTGCAAGTTCAGGCTACTTGTTGATATTCTGCTTTAGTTGTGTTCCTCTCTTTCCACTTTTTATAGTTGTCCTTTTTGTGTTTCAGTTTATCAGAAAGCCCTTTGTGCGGCCATGCTTGTTTCTTTTGAGATCTCTTATTTTTCTTCTTCACTGGGATTATGTTAGACTGGGTTTTTTGTAACTTGTCAAAGTTTCCCAAACTCCTTTGGTTGTTTTCCCCTTGAGGATTTTCACCCATGGAATCCTTTCCAAGCCCTAAATTTATTGAAATCATCTCACTTAAAGTCTAAGATGCTAGTTGTGCTTGCATAATGATGAATACCAATATTGCATGGTCCCCTCCCCACTCAGTTTCCTGTAATTTCAATGCCTTCCTTCTATCTTTTGATCTCGTTTAGTGAGAATTAAGTCCAGTATGGTTTAATGTCAGGAAACTATTTGATCTTCCACTAGGTGCAGAGTTTCTCTCCCAGATGAGGATAGTTAAAGTCTCACATTACTATTGTGATGTGCTTCTTAAATATAGAATAGAATAGAATACCAGAGTTGGAAGGGACCTTGGAGGTCTTCTAGTCCAACCCCCTGCTTAGGCAGGAAATCCTACACCACTTCAGACAAATGGTTATCCAACATCTTCTTAAAAACTTCCAGTGTTGGAGCATTCACAACTTCTGGAGGCAAGTTGTTCCACTGATTAATTGTTCTGTCAGGAAATTTCTCCTTAGTTCTAAGTTGCTTCTCTCCTTGATTAGTTTCCACCCATTGCTTCTTGTTCTACCCTCAGGTGCTTTGGAGAATAGCTTCACTCCCTCTTCTTTGTGGCAGCCCCTGAGATATTGGAACACTGCTATCATGTCTCCCCTAGTCCTTCTCTTCACTAAACTAGACATACCCAATTCCAGCAACCGTTCTTCATATGTTTTAGCCTCCAGTCCCCTAATCATCTTTGTTGCTCTTCTCTGCACTCTTTCTAGAGTCTCAACGTCCTTTTTACATCGTGGTGACCAAAACTGAATGCAGTATTCCAAGTGTGGCCTTACCAATATCTTCGTTAACTATTTACCTAGATGCTGACATTTTTCAGGAAAGGACATTCTGATAGGCACATTATTATTATTATTATTATTATTATTTATTAAATTTGTATGCCTTTTACAATGACCGTAATTTTTAAACTGACAAAAATTGAACTTGTTTCAATAAACTACTGGTAACACAGGCACTGACAAAAGTTTGAAAGAGATGAATAACTCTGAGCCATATAGGGCTTTAAAGGTAATAACCAACACCTTGAATTGTGCCCGGAGACCAATAGGCAGCCAGTGCAGCGCGCGGAGTATAGGTGTAATATGGGTGTACCTAGGTGCACCCACGACAGCTCGCGCAGCCGAGCTTAAAGACTGGCTTTCAACAAATCAATTTCTTTTAATATTTATTACATGGTGTAAAAATAATATTGGGCTTTAACTCGGAGCACATTAAAAGACAGGGGATTAATGGGGATTTGGTATTAGAAGAGAGAGGGCAACTCTGCTTTTTTCTAGTCAATATCTCCCTTTTTTACCATCTCTGACAAATTGGAAACATCTCAGCCTCTCCTCCCCTCCCCTCCCCTCCCCTCCCCTCTCCCTCCTCCTTTCTCCTCTCCTCTCCCCTTTCTCCTTTCTTTGATTCACTAATGCCTGAGTGAAAGCTTAATCCTGTTTGTTTAGCATGACCATCTACAGGTCCTTCCTTCCTTCCTTCCTTCCTTCCTTCCTTCCTTCCTTCCTTCCTTCTTTTCCTTCCTTCCTTCCTTCCTCCATTCTCCATGGACCAAAGAACCCCAAACCCAGAGCCAATTGGTCTTCCCATAGATCAGTTTTAACCTGTTGTTCCTCACAGCAAGAGGGAGGTCACAGCATTGCTTAACTCACCAAGGGCTGAGACATATAGCTTTTAGTGAGTGAAACTGAGTTTCCACTGCGAGCTAGGGTCACAGGAAGAATTGTAAAACTGAGAAAAAAAAAATTTTTTATCTGTCAACAAGAGAGATGCCCAAAGAGATGGAAGCCTTTGGTTCTTGCATTCCTGCCGTGGGTGGGAGGAGAAAGAATTAGGGAACCAACCACCTAGGGCAACTACTGCCCAGACATAGAACTTGGCCATCTCCTGGGTCCAGGTGGAGGAAGGCATTGATATCTGAAAAAGAGATTTTAATAAAGGAGATTCCCAAACAGTCAGTTTACACAGGAAGACCAGCAGCTGAGTTTATCAGAGAAATATGTTCCTTCTTAAAAGAGTAAGAGCAGGAAAGGGCCACTGAGACCTTGACTCCAAGCTTCTACTCTTCCTGTGCTTTAAACAGTCCAGTATAGGAGGTTCAAATGACCATCCTTCCATAGGTCTTTGGGGGGGGAAGGCTACATAGTGCTTTGGATTTCTTCTCTAAAACATGGTTCACGTAAGCTCTGGTGCTAATGATCCAATAAAAGGAGAAATAGTTCTCCTGGGAATGTGGGGCAAAAATTCTCATTTTCCTTTGGAATTTGTCCCTGAATGCTACACTGCTTAAGATATCTAACCGTGCATTAAAGTAGATATTATTTTTTCTCTTTCAGATGCTGAAAAATGCACCAAATGTCCAGCAGATCAGCATCCAAACATCAACCGAGATGACTGTATACCTAAGATTTATACTTTCTTATCCTATCAAGAAAATTTGGGGATCATTCTAGCTTCACTTGCCCTGTTTCTGTCTCTGATAACAGGCTTAGTCTTGTGAAGCTTCATTAAATTCCAAGAATCTCCCATAGTCAAAGCCAACAATCGGTATCTCTCCTACATCCTCCTCATCACCCTCCTGCTTTCCTTCTTGACTTCATTCCTATTCATTGGCCGGCCGAGTACTGCCACTTGCCTTCTCCAACAAGTAGCATTCAGTAACATCTTCTCAGTTGCCATTTCTACAGTCCTGGCCAAAACAATCACTGTGGTATTAGCATTCCTGGCCACAAAACCAGGGAATAATATACAGAGATGGCTAGGGAAGTTTCCACAAAACAAGGGAATAATATCCAGAGATGGCTAGGGAAGACGATGGCCAATTCTATCATCCTTTCATGTTCTGGTGTTCAACTTGTCCTCTGCAGTATATGGCTGGGCACTTCTCCCCCATTTCCTGAGTCAGACATGCACTCACAATCGGCAGAGATCATCCTGCAATGTAATCAAAGCTTTCTTGTCATGTTCTCCCTTGCCCTTGGCTACATGGGTTTCCTGGCTCTCATCTGCTTCATGGTAGCTTTCCTGGCCAGGAATCTACCTGGGGCCTTCAACGAAGCCAAGCTCATCACCTTCAGCATGCTGGTCTTCTGCAGCGTCTGGATATCATTCGTGCCCACCTACCTGAGCACCAAGGGGAAGTATATGGTGGCCGTGCAGATCTTCTCCATGTTGGCTTCGAGTACTGGCCTGCTATGCTGCATTTTCATTCCCAAGTGCTACATTATCTTTTTAAGACCAGACCTGAATACAAAAGAACATTTGATGTCAAAACAAAGTAGAAATTGACTTTTGCTACCACTTTCCCCCAAATGCCAGTTAATCACTCAAAGATATTATGTAGAAAACTGTGATAGGCATATCCCTCTCCCTCCCCTTCCAAAATGTTGCTTGTCCCTTTGGTTTTTCAGTGAAAGCCCCAAAAATGCACAAATCTGTTTTTGAAAAGCTAGTGTGTATCCCATGTTACAATAATACAGGAACGCACATAACTCCCCATGCTGCTGCATTTTGCAGCAACTTAACCTTCTCAAATGTTGCTAGAAATCTGATTTCAGATGAATGGGACTAACAAAAAAACTGAAACAACCTCACAGGCCCCATGGTAAATTTTATCAGAACATTCCCCTATAACCTCTGAACCTCAAGGTGCAAATGTTTCTTCTAACTAAGACCATTGTTCTTTGTAGATAGCAGAAGGGCAGGAAGTAACCTGGGATCACTTACATTATTGCATATGAATATGTATGTATCAGTAGTGGGTTGCAAAACCCGTCGCTACCAGTTCGCTCGTGCGCGCATGCGCAGATGTGTCCGGCGTGGGTGGGTGGAGCCTCCTGCCGCCGCCGCTACCGGTTCGCAGATCCAGCCCGAACCGGTAGCAACCCACCGCTGGTATGTATGCATCATTTTCCCCCTCCTTTCTGAAATGTTTAGATATGAGTGTATCCCTCTGTCTGCAGCAGGGGGCCTCCTACTTTTTTTTTGGAGGAGGCTCCCTCCAGTACATACTGTCTAATAAACACTGCAGTGAGTCTTGATTGTTTGCTTTGTATTCTTTGTTTTGATTCTACACATCCTATGTCAGGATAAACGACTTGTGGGATGGACAGTAATTCAAAACCTAAAGGTACTGGTTGCCCAGGTACAATTTTATAGACAAACATATATACATAGTTCCTGAATGAAACGAAGACTCCCCCCACATCTTCTACATCTCTTCTATCTCTATAAAATCATTCTGATTCATAATTAACTTGACATCCACGGATTCCTCACTTTCCAAATTCGCAAACATCACTTTTCTAAGTGTCTTGTGAGCCAAGTGTTCAAATGGTTCATTCATTAATTCATTCATTCATTCAATTTCTATGGCCATTCATCTCAAACACATATCTCTAGGCAATGAACAATTAAAAAATCAATTAAATGCAATTAAAATAACAAATACACACACACAAATAAGCCAATAATGATTATTATTATATATTTATTCAACTTTTATGGCCATCCATCTCAAACAACTGAATTTGGCAGGAAATAGTCATGAAATCAATTAACAACAAATACAATCACAATACATGTAGCTGCCAAGAATTATTATAACCCATAGAAGGTAGCATAACCAGAAAACAGGGTCCTTCACATACTGAGGACTCCAGGACAGGGCACCAAGGTGCTTTTTATGTGGATTTTGGAAAGTTAACAATGGAGTTTATTCCTCTGGTATCCTGGTCCCATTCCATGAATGGCTTTAAAGCAACACTTTCAATTAGAACCAGAAGCAAACTGGCAGATAATGCTGCTCCATAGCAGAGACATTACATGCATCCCTCTAGGAGCACCCAAAAGTGCATTAGAGTCTCAGTCTGCACCAGTTATAGCTTCTGGGTATTCATCAAGGGTTGCTTCATGGGAGATGACAATGGGGAGATGAGTGACTGAGAGGATAGCTTCTTGATCCAAGAAAGGGCACAACTGAAATTGAGCAAAGGCTCTCTTAGCCATGACTGCCACCTGTTCCTCAAGCAGGAGTCAGGACTCAGGAATCCAACAGGAACCCCAGATAATGTGTTGGGTTTGTCTGGGGCACTGCTACCCCATTCCAAACCAAAGAGGGTAAATTCCCAGATACAGTGACCCATAGCTACTCTGTTTTAAAAAGGTACATCAGAACAATGTTTTCCCTTTTCCAGGCCTCATATCTGGGCCTGACACCTGCCTGGCTGGCCCCCAGATAATCCATCTCATCCAGGACAATCTGGAGCTGCAGGGTGACCACCTTCTCCAACACCTTACTTTTTAAAGACAGGTGGGAGCTAGGGGGAAATTGTCTAGAATAATGGGGTCCAGCACTAGCCTCTTAAGAAGTGGGTGCAACAATGACTTTTTTAAAGTT
>QLTV01003454.1:12349-25266 GCA_003457575.1 Thermophis baileyi
ATGAATTGTTATAACTGCAAGAATATTTCTCCTTAGTTCTAGGTTGCTTCTTTCCTTGATTGGTTTCCATCCATTGCTTCTTGTCCTACCCTCAGGTGCTTTGGAAAATAGATTGACCCCGTCTTCTTTGTGGCAACCCCTGAGATATTGGAACACTACTATCATGTCACCCCTAGTTCTTCTTTTCATCAAACTAGACATACCCAGTTCCAGCAACCATTCTTCATATGTTTTAGCCTCCAGTCCCCTAATCATCTTTGATTAGGTAGATAAGGTTAGATTACCTTAGATAAGGGCCAAGGAAATTCACAAGTGGTTGGATTTGAATGCAAGGACTCTAAACTGATGACGCACTTAACTCTGCCCCCCCCAGCTATGCCTGCACTTCTCCTACAAAAAGGGATTTTCTTACAAACCTAACCGAAATATTTTCAAGTGGGGAATAAGACAAGACTTCATTAACCATCTGATTAATATGCTGGAGATATGGGTTGAAAATTATTCAGCAGGGATGGTAGATCTTTATATGCATCGTATTGGCCAGATAACTCTGTTTCAGGTCAGACTTTATTTATTTAATTGTTTAATTTATTTGTATCCTGCCTTTATTTTTTTTACAAATAACTCCAGGTGGCAAACATATCCAACACACCTTCCTCCTATTTTCCCCACAACGACAACTCTGTGAGGTGAGTTGGACAGAGAGAAAGTGACTGGCTCAAAGTCATCCAGCTGGCTTTCAATAGCAATAGCAATAGCACTTAGACTTATATACCGCTTTACAGTGCTTTACAGCACTCTCTAAGCGGTTCACAGAGTCAGCATATTGCCCCCAACAATCTGGGTCCTCATTTTACCCACCTTGGAAGGATGGAAGGCTGAGTCAACCTTGAGCCGGTGAGATTTGAACCGCTGAACTGCTGAACAGTCAGCTGAAGTAGCCTGCAGTACTGCACTCTAACCACTGCGCCACCTCGGCTCTTTTCATGGTTAAGATGGGACTAAAACTCACAGTCTGAAAAAGTTGGGTTCAGTAAATCTGCATATGGTATAAAACCATGCTTGAACTCTTTGACTCTGACCTGTTTTGGGTAGATAAGCTATAAATTACCCAGATATCAAAGATTACATTGGAGAACATGGGACTGACAATTTGGCAATAAATTTTCTAAAGTGTTTGTAGAGTTTTAGAGAGCTCAGACAGATGATCTGAAAATGCTAAGCAGACCTGGTTAATTTCTGGATAGTAACCACTGGAAATCTCAGAGTTTTAACCTAGACTGGGAAGTTGGGAGAAAAATAATAAAAGAAGGCATTGACATACAGTTTTGTATTGTTACAAGGAAGCTACACAGTCATGGTTATGGAGACCAAGAGTCAAACTCAATGTGAAAAAGACATCCTTTAGTGTCCTATAGTAGGTTTAGAATAGACGACCTTATGTTCTTGGATTGTTGGCAACATATCCATGTTCCTTCCTTAAAAAAAAAATTGATTGTGTCTGAGAACAATATATAACATTAATGGGCCATAACTTCAATAGCTCTGTCTCTGGAGTTCTTATTTGCTTTCTTCCTGACCAGGGCAGCTATTATTATGTGGGTACTTATTTATGATACCTATTTATGAAGTCAATCTGTCATTTATATGGCTTGGCTCAAGGTTGTGTTAGGTTAGCCTCTGGGAAACACATATCATGGGGAAAAAAGGTGCAAACACTATGATATATTAAGAGCAGAAAAAGAGAAGGGGCTACTGTACAGCATATGGGAGTGATTGAGGCCTGCAAGTAAAGAGCTTTTAGAAAACTGGGTCCAAAGCAAAAGCTCACCTTTTGATCCTATAGAATTTAATCAAATGCCTAGAGAATAGCGTTGCATAGCATTTTGGATTCAACTCCAAAAAGATGCTTTGGAGCATGTGAACAAATATGTGCTTGCAACTCTTAAAAGCAGCTGCATCTTTTCCAAAGAAAGTGCATCTGCCTTCTGCATAGTTCATAATTCCACTCCACCATCCCTATTCAGGTAGTCCTTGACTTACAACAGTTTGTTTGATGACTGTTTGAAGTTACAACAGCACTGAAAAAAAAGTGACATATGACCATTTTTCACACTTACAACAAGCAAAGTCAACGGAGAAGCCAGATTCACTTAACAAACATGTTACTAACTTAACAACTACAGTGATTCACTTAATAACTGTGCAAGAAAAGTCAAAAAATGGGGCAAAACTCACTTAACAAATGTCTCACTTAGCAACATACATTTTGGGTTCAATTGTGGCCATAAGTTGAGGACTACCTGTAATGTTAGTTTCCATGAGAATGTTTCATTTTCTTCCATTTGGGTGCTTTGGAATCATTGCTAAGGAAGATCAGCTCCAGGGAAGGAGACCAATGTTTCTCACCCTTGGTATTTTAAGATGTGTGGACTTCAACTCCCAGATTTCCCAAGCTGGCATGGCTGACTGGGGAATTCTGGGAGTTGAAGTCCACAAGTCTTAGAGTTGCCAAGGTTGGACACCTCTGGTCTAGAAAGTACCATTTTTCTTAACAGGGAGAACATACCAAAAAAATGAAATAACACATCTAAGCAGTATCGTGCAATTTGTTTAACACAATCAATACTTGGGTCTAGATCACACATCACACTTAAGGATAATAAGGTTTGGTTGGTTTTAGTATTCTATATGCAGGGGTGGGCTTCAAAAATTTTAGCAAGGGGTTCTCTACCCGATTGCTGGGTGGGCGTGCCCTAGTCGGCCTCCTGCACCACAATAGCGGGGCATTTTTGCCCTCCCCATGCTCCGGAGGCTTTCCTTGAGCCTCCAGGAGGGCGAAAACGGCCTCCCCAGGCTCCGGAGGCTCTCTGGAGGGCCTGTTTCCAGACTTCTGGAACTTCCGGTAGGCCTGTTTTTCACCCTCCCCGAGCCTCCGCGTGCGCCCTGCACTTACCTGCATCCAAAACGGGCTGCGTGGGGATTCCTGGGAGGGGAGGGATGGAGTGGGCAGGGCCAGCCAGGAGTGGGATTTGGGGGTTCTCCGAACTGCACAGAATCTTAGCTAGAGGTTCTCCCGAACCCCTGCGAACCCCCAACAGCCCACCCCTGTCTATATGAAACCCTGGTCTGTAATCAATATTGAAGTCCACACACCTTAAAATGACTAAGGCTGAGTAGCATTGAAGTGGACTATCAGGCCTTGGGGCAGAAGAAGCAGGATATTGTGTAAAGCAGAGAAGGTTGAATCCCATGTGTGAATCTGACAGTGAGATATAGACATGGGGTCAGCACAAAGGGGGGGGGAGGTTGATCAGTACAGAACTGGGAAGAACTGGAGCAAATTGTACCTTATAAAAGTTCAGATGACTTCCCCTAATTCCTAGACAGGATGGCCACTTCAACTAGGACATGAAGGAGAGGGCTTTGAAAGTTCCCAGCTTGTCATTATGATAATGAAATGAGAATGCATCTGATATACTATTCTGAGATCAGTAGATAAAAAAGCAGCATATGGAAAGGTATATATCAGATTTTGTTGAGAGATTTCTTTAGTTACTCAAATCATTTATGTACCACATACCACTATCAAAGACTCCTGGAGGTTGAAAAAATTCATAAAGCCCTTAAAAATATAAAAGTCATTCCCACCTTTCATAAAACATAGCATCTTGTATCAATTTCCTTTTTCCTCATCCATCTACAAAAGAACTGGGTTTTCACAGCCCTCCAGAAGATTATCAGAGAGGCCCCCCCTCTGGATCTCTGGAACTAAGGTGTTCCACAACATGGAAACATGGAAAGACACTATATTTTAGTTACTCCTGCTGTGATCTTACTTGGATGGGTGGATGTCCTCTCAACATGTCATAGAGAGCCGTATAGGCAATGTCCAGCGCTAAATTATACATGAGATGGTGTAAAAGAGCTATCACTGCCATATTACACCAGTGCTAATTTTAGCACTAATGTGATATGGCAGTGATAGTTCTCATCCACCAGATTGACCTGCTGCATTTTGCCCAAATTGAAATTTCACTGGTCTTCAAAGGCAGTTCCACATACAGTGGATTGCAATATTTAATAGCAATAAGCATTTAGACTTATATACCGCTTCATAATGCTTTACAGCACTCTGTGAGCAGTTTACAGAGTCAGCATATTGCCCCCCAACAATCTGGGTCTTCATTTTACCGACCTCAGAAGGATGGAAGGCTGAGTCAACCTTGAGTCAGTATTTCATTAAGCCTTCTGAACCCAGTGTCTTCCAGACATGGACAGGCTACTTAACAAAATCGGAGAGATCTACGGCAACATTTTTGCAGGACACCAGATTAGGAAAGCTACTCTAGAAGCCAAGTAAAAGAAAAAAAAACCATACAGAATAACAACAGCAACCACAACAACACTTTCCAGGCTCCACGATGCTTAATTTAATAGAATTCTTGTCAAAATTATTACTAGGTTTGGGTAGACACAAGCTTAGAAGCATGTGACTTAAGTCTAAATTGCTGCTTGGATTACACAAAACAGACGCAAAACATCCAGTGATAAAGAATTCCACAGCTGCACATTTTCCTCCTCCAGATAAACCAGCTTGTGATTCAAAAGCCAGCTGGGAAGACTCCCCTTTAGTTACCACGTTAACCAGTGAACTGCTGGAAGAAGCTCCTAGGTCCACCCAACAGAAGCCACGGATTTAATGGAAGCTCCCGGATAAAATTAATAATAAAAAAATATAAGTGCTTTTGTGGCATCTAATATTTGGCAGTAAGAAATTAATGTCCTAGAGAAATACCAGTACAGACCTCCCTAGAGAAATTCTTCCCATAAAAGAAGAGTGGTGGTATCTTTGGAGACTACCCCATTTTACTAAAAGACATATTTAAAAAGCATATATTTATTAAAAAGCTTTCATGAACTCCAGCTCATTTGTTCACTCCATACATCTCTGGAAATGAGTTGAGGTTCCCAAAAACCTATGCCTTTTAATAGCAATAGCACTTAGACTTATATACCGCTTGGTGCTTTACAGCCCTCTCTAAGCAGTTTACAGAGTCAGCATATTGCCCCCAACAATCTGAGTCCTCATTTTACCCACCTCGGAAGGATGGAAGGCTGAGTCAACCTTGAGCCTGGTGGGATTTGAACTGCCAAATTGCAGGCAGCCGGCAGTCACCAGAAGTAGCCTGCAGTACTGCACTCTAACCACTGCGTCACCGTAGTGCAGGGTATTTGGTAGCCTGAAAAGTGCTACCAAACTCCTCTGGGATTTTTGGCAACCATAAATTTACACAGCTCTCCTACAATATCTACAGTGAGGAGCGCAATAGGAGGAACTAACTGCATAAAGTGATTTGGAGGTATGGGTTGAAGATAAGAGCAGCGTTCAGACATACTTTGTATGTTCCTTTGAGAAAAGTATATCATGTAAGGAGCAAGTCCATCTGCGGTTGGTCAATAAACCTATCTCAACTGCATGAAATAAGGGGGATGCTTTTGGGAATCCATAAAAGGCACTAGAAACAGACACTCCTGACTGAGAATCTCTACAGACTTTTAGCTATACATTTGGGATGAACACCCTTTGAATGGTGTGGGAGTAGGAATGGATTTCCAGAGGAAAAATTGCAGACTACAGGAACCAGGAGCACCACTCAGGTGACCCTGAGGATACAGATAAACCTCCAAGTGCTTCAAGGACCCTCTAAAAGGATGCAAATGACCAGCTATCTGCAAGGAATATAAATCCTTCCATTCCCCACTATCCTGTCAGAGCTGAAGAAGCTTCTTCGGTGAGGAGCGAAACATCTTCAAAGAAATAACAAGAAGTCCAGTTGCCTCCTGAAAAAAGCATCTGTTGTAAGTAATGTCCTTTCTGGGTTCAGTTCCAAGTGGGGAAAAAGACACTGGAAGCATGGAGGCTGTTTGGAAAGATGGTTTAACGGTGGACAGAAGGACCACATGGTTTGAGGTCCCTGGGGAAAAGGGGGATCACATGCCTCGAAGATGTTGAAGAAGAAGAGAAGGGCTGAGATGCTGAGAGGGCCTGAGTTTTATACCCTCTGTTGGGCCCCACCTTAAGAGTTTCCTGTTCCTGTACAAGAAAAACGTATCCCATTGGCTGTCAGACTCCCAGGGGGCGGGGGTCTTAGCTAACTTTGTAGGCTTTTGTCTGTGTCCCACCAGGCTTGGCTGATGTAATCTTCTCAGGTGCCATGTGGTGAGATGGCTTTGGGATTCCTATTATGGTTCTTCTTTGTTATGTAGAATAGACTGCCCATTGACAAAGGTGGGGGGGATGAGTGAGTTTGCTCTGGTCTTAATGGTCCATTGACAAAGGTGGGAGTTGTTAAGAGTTAGTATATTTTCTGCCTAAAAACATGTTTCTCCATTTCTCAGCCAGGGAAATATAATATTCTGCCTTTTTTAATATTTCCTAAAATATTTCATTTTCTAGGAGAGGGGTCATTTTCTAGGAGAGAGGTGTTAACTTCCTACACACCTTTGGGACAACCATGACCTGGATGACTGAGAATCTCTACAGACTTTTAGACACTTCTTGTTGGGTTCCCCTTCCAATTGGCAGCATATAGCATAAGCAGCACAGGTAGTCATTGACTTACAACCACAATGCAGCCCAAAATTTCCACTGTTAAGCGAGACAATTGTTAAATGAGTTTTGCCCCACTTTACAATCTTTTTTGCCAACCATTAAGTGATTGTGACACCACATCTGCCACCTTGCCTGCTTTGACCCCACCTCGCCCTCAACCTCCATAGATGCTGCTGCGCTTTCAGATTTGCAGGGAAAGTGAAACTCTGGTAAAGAAAGCTCCTGGGCTTCTATGAGCTTGATAACAAAACTGAGAAAGAAAAAACGGAAAGGATTAAGTGGAGGCCTGTTTCATGTTTCTGTCACAAAGATACAAATGAGAGCATTTCTAGGAAGAATTCCTCTATTCCATGATTCATTAGATTTACCCACTTTTGAGCTCAGTGGCCATCCGTAAAACAAACAAACAAAAAACAAGATAAGGCTCCTATCAGAATCACTAACAGTTGGCTTCAAGATATTTCCTTCTAGACTCTGGAATGAAAAACAAGTCAGCTTATTTGAAACTGGCAGCTTCCCAATTTCTTAGAGGTCAATCTTTTCTTCGAAAAGAACAGGGCTTCTGCTCACCATACACTGGAATGGGGTCTCCAACCTTGGCAATTTTAAGACTTGTGGACTTCAACTCCCAGAATTCCTCAGCCAGCAGAGTTGGCTGAGGATTTCTGAGAGTTAAAGTCCACAAGTCTTAAAGTTGCCAAGGTTGGAGACCCCTGCACTGGAAGATGCACCTTTGATGGAATCCTGCTCTATAATCAAAGCCTCTTCCCCAAACCCCACTCTTCCCTTGGAGGTACGTGCTCAGTTTAAGAGGAAACCTTGGAGACCAGAACAATGGTGGATCCACTCATTTTTCATGTTAACACATAAGCCACACAGTAATTTTGCATCAACTCAGCTCCTGGAGTTTAAAACTTAGTTTGTGACTTAATTTGATGTGTGAAACCAGCTGTGACTCAGCCAACAACACCAAAAAACAACAACCACGTGGCTATTGAGATCAGTAAAAGTAAAACAGTTGACCTGGTTTTTACAGGAGTTTCCTATTGATATTGACAATGATCTGTCTGGATTCTAGAGACTTATGGGAGCGATGCAGAATGGAAGCACTTCCATTTTTCCAATCTTAAAGGGATGATATGATGTTTTAAGTCTTAGTTCTTAGATAGACAACCTGGTGCCTTTGAGATGTTTTGCATTATGGTCACCTCTTTCCATTTATCCCTGAATTGCTCCACAGCCAGTCCATACTGCTAAATCTTGCATACATCTGCACATTTTCTGCCAAAGAATTACTTTTGTGTAACTTAGCTTGTTGGGAGCCAGTTTGGTATAGTAGTTAAAGGCACTAGATTAAAAGCAGGTGACTGTGAATTCTAGTCCTAGTTTAGTCTCAGAAATCAACTGCATGACTCAGAACTGTAAACATCTAGATCAGGGTGAAATCCAGCAGGTTCTGACAGGTTCTGGAGAACCGGTAGCGGAAATTTTGAGTAGTTCGGAGAACTGGCAAATACCACCTCTGGCTGGCCCCAGAGTGGGGTGGGAATGGAGATTTTGCAATATCCTTCCCCTGGAGTGGGGTGAGAATGGAGATTTTGCATTATCCTTCCCCTGCCACGCCCACCAAGTCATACCACGCCCACCAAGCCACGCCCACAGAACCGGTAGTAAAAAAAATTGGATTTCACGACTGATCTAGATCAGAGGTGTCCAACCTTGGCAACCTTGATTAGCACTGATGATGTTATCTAGTTTGGGTAATGAAATGTCCCCAAGAAAAAAACCAAACTCAAAAAGTCCCAAGAACTTCTCTTGGCAACTTTAGGACTTGTGGGCTTCAACTCCTAGAATTCTGGGAGTTGAAGTTCACAAATCTTAAAGTTGCCACCGTTGGACACTCCTGATCTAGATGATTGCTACATTTTGAAGCCCTATGATAGCTATGATCTAGTCTTTGGGAGGATTTGGAGTATTGAATTGTCAAAGAAGCCCATATTTTAATTCCGCTTGGCTTCCTGCCTCCATCGAAAGAGGAACGTCAACAGTCTGTTCTTGTAACTTCTTCCAAAAAAAGATTCTTCATAGGATGATTGGGATAAATAAAAGAGACATGGGAACTATGTTTACCACACTAAGCTTGGAGGTAGTGCAGGAGAAACAATTAACAAATTAAGTCCCATTGCTGTTTCCATGTTGCCTGTAAAGAAGATAAAATATGTGGAAAAATGGTCTGAAAACCACCGCAGAACTTCATACTTAGAAAATTTAAGACCAAGGATTGATAGAAGAAAATATTTATAGCCCAGGGTTGAATTGTAGGGTCCTTGGTGCTGTCTGAGCTTGGTTGTTTTTTTGCAGACATTTCATTACCCAACTAGGTAACATGCTACCTAGCTACCAAGGTGTCAGAAGACCAAGTGTTGGAAGTGTCTACTTAGGGCATCAAGAAAACTTCCTGTCCAGTTTAGGAATCTATGAAGATGGCTGTCCAAACCAGGGGTGAAATTCAAAATTTTTCCCTACTGCTTCTGTGGGCGTGGCTTGGTGGGCTTGACAGGGGAAGGATACTGCAAAATCCCCATTCCCTCCCCACTCCTGGGGGAAGGATATTGCAAAATCCCCATTCCCACCCCACCCTGGGGCCAGCCAGAGGTGGTGTTTGCCGGTTCTCCGAACTACTCAAAATTTCCGCTACTGGTTCTTCAGAACCTGTCAGAACCTGCTGAATTTCACCCCTGGACCAAACCCCTCTAATACACATCCAGTGGAGAGAAGGCCACCATCTCCTCTTGGTGGCTCTAATTTCCTTCTTGGTAGATCCTCTGCGTCCATTTTATTTCCTCTTCTTAACTTCCTTTCTGGCCTAACATTAGTAACATTGAGCCACACCAGAAGTTCTCCTTCTAAGACAAATAGGTCAAAAACTATCAGTGTGTCTGCCAGGAGCATCTGCAGACAGTTGTCAAGATGATGGTTGCCACATTGGCTGTTTTCCTTATAAAAGCTCATGAAAGAGAGAATAACTTTTCGTCCACTATCCTGCAGAGGAGACCTCATAATGTTCACACACAAAAAAGGTAAGTTGCCCTTCAAGTTGATCTTGACTCCTGGGGAATTTTCAGGAATCATAACAATATCGAAGTGGTATTATTGCCTTGTTCCTGGATGTTTTCTCAGCTTCCCAATCTAATCTGGTATGTGCTGGAAGTCTCTCGTCAAAGAACTAACCAGCCAACCCTCCTTTATTTCCTAGCACAGACAAGGTCAGCAGTCACTGACGAAGCAAAAAACAAACAAACATTAATTAATAATGTCTAAAACTCCCCAAGGAAGCACGCTGATACAGACAAAGCCAGATTTGCAGAATGTAAATAACCTCACCATGTTGTTAACCGTTTTATGTAATACCAGTGTTGCATGTTATCAGAAACAGGAGCCATTCGATAAAATAGTAGCCTTGTATTAGCACCCAGTAAAAGGCCATGTTTGAGAGAGCCACCTTAGTGTAGTGGTTAAGGCACCAGACTACAAACTGGGTGACTGTGAGGTCTAGTCCCACTTTAAGTACAAGGCCAGCTATGTGACCTTGACCCAATCACCAGGAGACTGTGAGTTCTAGTCCTGCCTTAGGCACAATGCTAGCTTGGTGACCTTGGGCCAATCACCAGAAGACAATGAGTTTTAGTCCCGCCTTAAGCACAAAGAGCCAGCTGGATGACCTTGGGCCAATCATTAGAAGACTATGAGCTCTAGTCCTGCCTTAGGCACAACGCTAGCCAGATGACCTTGGGCCAATCACCAGGAGACAATGAGTTTTAGTCCCGCCTTAAGCACAAAGCAGCTAGGTGACCTTGGGCCAGTCATACTCTCTCAGTCTTGGAATGAAGACATCAGATCTTGCCAAGAAAACTACAGGGATTAGTCGGGGCATTTGCCAGGAGTCAAAACCTGACTCAGAGGTGCGCATGCACACACACACACACACACACACACACACACACACACACACACAGTAGCTGAAAATTCTGATGCACTAGTCCAACTCTTTTGGAGAATCCAAGGTTTGAAACACTATTCAATCTGTCGTTGACCAGACATTAGCAGCAGTGCATTTTCCTTCATGGTTCATCCTGGAAAGTAATCTTCCGCCCTCTTACCGAAGGAGACAGACCAAAACTCTGCTTGATCTTCCTCTGGTTGATGTTACTGCAAATGGAAATCTAGATATCCATGCATGGGAAAGAAATAGCCAAGACATTTGGTATCTGCAATCCATGTCAGAACTGGCTCAAAGGGATGGTTGTTGAGAAAGCAAAAAGATTGATCTAAATAAGCCAAAAAAAAAAGAAACTATAGTTAATGCTTCATCTCTAAATTTCTAGGAAATTAAGACCTCTTGTATTCTAAGTCTGCTCCTGTTTTCTCCTGGGATGGAAAAGATCTACAAGAATTTAATAAATCTAAAAAGAAAGCATCTGCCTGGACGACAGATTGATTTATTGGGTAAATTCAGTCACAGCCACTTAGTCCTTTCTTTCTCATCTCCACAACAATTCAAAGTTGATCTTCAGTCATTTTGTATTTTATTTTATACCAAAAGGCTTTAAAGATATTTTGCTTTCAAGGGACAACCGATCCCTGGCTTTCAAGGCAGCCAACTGAAGGCGGGTTACAGCAACTTTGAATTCATTAGGTTCCCAAGTCAATAATTTATTTAATTAACGAACTAATTAACTGAGTTAAGTACATTGCACAAAGCCAGCCAAACATAGATGCCCAGAGAAGGGAGGGGAATTGGTGCCATCTGCATCAGGATGTCCTTGTACAAATTATTGACTCTGTATTTCTTTCACAGAGACGCTTCTGATGCAAATGACATAACATGTGGCTTATACCAGACAACTATGCAGCCACAACAGGAGGGAAAACTAGAAAGAGGGGGAAAGAAATTGGGGGTGAAATGCTCAAGTGTGTTTTCCCCACTCCTGGGCATCTTGCCCAAGTCCCCTTAAACTTTGGCAGCACCCCTGTTTTTGAGCCCAACACTTTGAAGAAAGGTTGGGATTCAGATATGATTCATTGTAAAACTTACTGTATTGACTCCATTAACTCGCTTGCCAGAAAAGATAACATTCATAGCTTTTAGAGCTAGGAAATAGTTTAGATGCCTGCCTGTACCACCACCAACTTCTGGAGAGCGTTTCAAAATCCTTTTGCCAATATATACTTTTTTTTTTTTTTAGCCACCTGGAATTTTTCTCTGCATGATTTCTGAGCAACGGCATGTTTGAAAAGTGGCAGAAAAGTCTGTTTAGCAACACAATGGTACCCTGAGATCCGTCAGTTTACTCTGATCGACGTCATTAAGGCCGCTGAGAAATAGTGACCAGCCCACAGTGAATAATCACGTATAAGCTCATCAGATCTGTCCATACACTACCCTACTATAAGCTACACTACATACACTACAGGTAGTCCTCAACGTACGGTCACAATTGGGACCAGAAATTCCATGGCTAAACAAAGTGGTTGTTAAGTGAATTGTGATTTGGTTGTTTAAGTCAGGGATGGGGAACTATGGCCTATACTTTATGACTTGGGGACTTCAACTCCCAGAATTCCTGAGCCAGCATGTCATAAAGGGGCCATAGTTCCCCACCTCTGGTTCAAGTGAATCCAGTTTCCCCCTTGACTTTGCTTGTGGGAAGCCAGATGGGAAGTTGCAAATGGTGATCACATGACTGCAGATGTGGTAACCATCATAAATACATGCTGGTTGCCAATTGTCCAAATTTTGATAGGTAAACCTGAGGATGCTTTTCAGTGCCCTTGTAACTTTGAATGGTCACTAAATAAATGGTCATAAGTCAAGGACTATCTTTACAACTCTATAGCAGTAAGATCTATGGATCATACATTTTGACATACAGTATATATATATGTTGTTCCTTTCGCCTTTCGGCTAGCTGATGAGAGCTAAATAGCTTCAAATAGATCTATACTAGTCTCCCTTTATTTCTTTATCAGTAATCACACACACACACACACACACACACACACACACACACACACACACAACACACACACACACACACACACACACACTTTTTTTCCTGCACCACAGCATATAGATTATATATATATGGTTTTTTTTCTCTGTTAAATCACCTGGTATACCCAAATATGGGAGAAAGCATACTGCTTCCTTTTTGCCTTTCGGCCCCTCCAGGGGCCATCCAGACAGTCAATTACAAACGACAGTCCGTTTCTATATGTTATATTTTTTTACATAAATAAA
>QLTV01003454.1:25534-37594 GCA_003457575.1 Thermophis baileyi
GGACTAGTATAGATCTATTTCCAGCTATTTAGCGCTCATCAGCGAGCCACACCCTTATGGGGTTAGAACCCGGGCCCCTTTCCTAAAAATTCAAGTGATTAAACTTCTGAGCCACAGTATTCTTCTCCTTATCTGCATGTTCCAGGGACAAGGATATATATATATATATTTTTCTCTGTTAAATCACCTGGTATACCCAAATATGGGAGAAAGCATAATGCTTTGTACACAGCATACATAATATGTATACCTGGTATACCCAAATATGGGAGAAAGCATAATGCTTTGTACACAGCATACATAATGCTGTGTACAGCCCTCCTGAGCTCCATTTTCACTGGCAGAGGGTTGCAGGAGGCCGTCGCAGCCAAAAACGGAGCTCAGGAGCCCGTTTTCGCAGGCAGAGTGCTCGGGCCAACACAGGCGCCCCCAACACAAGTAATGTTGAGCTGGCCACACGCCCTGACCACTCCCCCTGCCCCCACAAGGTTAAACACAACCCTGATGCAACCCTCAATGAAATCGAGTTTGACACCCTTGGAGTAGACTGACACTGATTGAGCCTAGACAAGGTAGCTCATTTAGAGTGGAGATTTTAACTTGGAATATATAGCTGGCCACTTGGAGTCAATCTAAAACTGGTAGATTTTTTTAAACCTGTGTTCAGCTGCTAAAATTCTTGCTTTATTCCTCACTGTCTACCTGGACCCTGGCCTAGTTAATCTCCTGCACTCCTTTAGTCTCCCCCTTCTTCTCTTGAACTCTGTTGTATGGTGGAAGTCTTTAATTACCTTGGCAAGTTCCTAGGAATCTTGATCGAGAAACAGCCACACTGTCTGAATTGCTGTTGTTTGGCTAAGTGGAAAGTTTAACCAATCTTATCTTCCTGCGAGGCACAATGACTCTGCTGTGTGAAAAAAGGATAATAACGGCATAACTAACCATTAAAACAGGAAATGAACGAGTGTTTTCTATATTCCTCAAGACTCTGGGAATGTTTTCAAACTCAGAGTGGATTCACACCAGAGGTGGGTTCCTCCCGGTTCGGACCGGTTCGCTCGAACCGGTAGCGACCCACTGGTGACGTCACGATGACATCACCGATCTGATTTGGTTGGTGCCGGTCTGTGGGCACCGCCATATTTTTTTGAATTTTTTTTTAAAAAAAATTTAAGATGGATTTTGGAAAAAAAATTGGGGGGGGGATTTTATTTTATTTTATTTTCTTCTGTGCATGCGCAGAAGTTGAGTTTCCGGCACTGCGCATGCATCGCCATCTTGTTTTTGGCTTTTTTTGGGGGGGGTTATTTTATTTTTTGGCACTGCGCATGCGAGGCACGCCCACGAGGCGCGCCCACGAGGCGCGCCCATGAGGCGCAGGAGGAAGCGAACCGGCAGTGAGGTAAGTTAGAACCCACCCCTGATTCACACAATGAGAAACATGGAATCTGTGAAAAGCAACCTCAAGGCATTATTTTCTCCGTGTTTCCTGAGATCATCTAAGAAAGCCCTACTTGCAGTGTCCTTTGTGCTATTTTTTTGAAATAATTATTACATTTTAAAGGCTGTCCAATTGCAAACAACTCTGGGCAGCTTACATTTTAAACAACAGAACAATAACAGAGAAATCAAATCATGTACAGGTAGTCCTCGGCATATGACCCCAATTGAGCTCAAAATTTCTGTTGCTAAGTGAGACAGTTAAGTGAATTTTGCCCCAATTTTGGACTTTTTATGCCACAGTTCTTAAGTGAATCACTGCAGTTGTTACGTTAGTAACACAATTGTTAAGTGAATCTGGCTTCCCTATTGACTTTGCCTGTCAGAAGGTTGCAAAAGGGGACCACACGACCCTGGGACACTGCAACCGTCATAAATAAGAGTCAGCTGCCAAGCATTTGAATTTTGAATCACCCAACCATGGGGATGCTGCAATGGTTGTGTGAAAAAATGGCCATGTCACTTTTTTCAGTGCCATTGTAACTTTGAATGGTCACTACATGGACTGTTGTAAGTTGACCTGTACACCTAGAAAAAAAGCATATAGTATAGCATACAACCCCACCCCAACAACTCACAAAGGCTCAACACCTACCTGAAGGCCAGAAAATCAGCCAAGTTTTCGAAGACTTTTGCAATATCATCAGGGTAAGAGCCATATGAATTTCTATAAAGAAAAGACAAGTTAGCTTCTCCTTTTAGAATCAACTTTTTTGCCACAATCTGCCACCATATCTTTTGATTAAACTTTCAGGAAAGACATCTGTAGAGCATGCCAAAAAAAAAAAGTGATGAAGGCACTCTTAAAGTCCCACCCCAGCCCTTTTTTTATGCGTAATGCAAGTGTAATTCTTGTTTTTTAAAAAGGTGAATTTTGATCACACTGATGTGGCCTGCTACCTTACTTTTCTGATCCCGCTCCTGTAGACAATCATTTTGGGGTGAATAGTTGAATTAAGACTCGCTAATGTACAGATATATAGATTGTTTAGGTTCAGCTAAGCTAAGCCATGCTTTGTTTTAACCATGTAGGTGGTTAAATAAGCCTGACATTCCAGACTAAGCAAAAAAACAGACAACTTTATGGTTTTGTGCAATGGGTGATTTACCAATTATTTAATCTTGTGGAATTTCAGGGGAAATGTTGTGTTCTACTACAACTAATGAATTAAATCAGTTTGCTATTTGGCAACCCCCTAAGTGGTGGCTCTAGGAGGGGATGTTTTGTATTTCCAGATCCACTGAAGTATCACAACATTTTTTGGAGGTAGACACTGGAAATGTAAAATTATCATTAGTATCATTAAATTGACACAGTGAAGGATCACACTTTAGTTGAACAAGATCACAAGATGAGTTTCAATTGAGCCTCTTCCAAATGAAGATTAGAGAAAGGCCAAGATGGATCTGCTCAAGCCAAGAGTATTTTTGGCTCCAAGGCAGGCAGCCATTTGGAGAACACAGAGTGCCCTGCCAGTTCACTACTGGTAGGTGTCATTCTCCATGTGAACTAAAGCTTGTCATCATCACGAGGTCATTCATGGTCTCTTCCAAACATTCCATTTCACAAAAACATATGGCAAACGCTCCAGCTACTCAAGAAAACACTCCGTTCTTAAGTATTGCACTGAACAAAATTTCACAAATCCAAGAATCAATATGTCATGCTTGTTTACCCAGGAGAATTCCTCCATGAATACAGTTCTTATTTACGAGCAGGACTCGAGTGAAGATTTGATAAGACTTCAAGGCACAGGGCAAACTGACTTTAAAGTTCAGCCTAAGGTGGAGGACAATAGGAGCATCATCATTTCGTTTCATCTTTGATATGGTGTTTTTAAAGCAAAGGGAGCAAACAAGGTCACAGAGACAGGAGAAGCTTGAGGGGTGGCAGGAAAGACAAGCAGAATGGTGAATAAGAAGGAGAAGTGGGTATGGATTTCTTACAAGGCATGGATGTCTACAAGCATATTTCCTGGGTTATGTGCCACATGTTTTTGCTATACTGCAAAAACAGTGGATGATGATGATGATGATGATGATGATGATGATGATGATGATGATGATGATGATGATGATGATGATGATGATGATGATCACAGTAACAGTATATTGGATCTATATATCATGATTTCCCATCAGGAACTCAAGGTGCCTTGTGTGGGCTCTCCCACATTAACCTTTGTTAGTTTTGACCTTAGTTGAGATTTTCTGGGCTTTGATGTGTTTTTTATAGAAGAGAATATTTGTAGCACAGGGTTGAACTGTGGAGTCCTTGATGCTCTCCCACCTTGGTGGCTGATGCACTTTGTAAACCCAGGCCATTTTGTTCAAAGTGCTGTGTGTTGTCGTAATCAGATTAAGTGAAAATTGTGAACATGGCAATCTCCTTACAAATGTTGGATGTTTAATTGAAAGACTAAGGCTGCTGAAGAACATATATTTCATATATAGCATTTTAATTGATGAAGATCTGGTGCATGCTTAGACCAAAACCTGACACATCTTTAAGTGGAGGAAGATGAAAAAATTATTTGAGTTTTCCAAAATAGTTGTAAGGGACAACCTCCATGTACTTCAACCATTAGCTTCTATGGAAGGAAGAATTTGAGCCAACAAGCAAAACATAATTATGACTGGTGTGGACATCCAGTAAAACAAGGTCATTGTAGGATATCAAGCAAATAGAACATTACTCAACTTATCAATATAGTTACAGTGTAGTTTGATAATGTCATGATACCCACTGTGTTAACTGTTAAACCATTTTCTAATAACTCTTAGGACATAATATTGAATTACAGTAAGTGTCCCATAAGTTTATCTGTGCAAAAACTGGAATTCGATAAGCTTGTCTATAAACTAGAAATATTACTTCAATGAAATGAGACGTGTTATTATTGCATGTTTGTCTCCAAGTGTTTGACAAAGGATTCAGCACAATATTTGCAATGCCCTACTATTAGTGTTTAAAAAGCCTTTATGCTCTGTATCAGGTGTGTCAAACTCGATTTCATTGAGGGCCACATCAGGGTTGTGTTTGACCTTGGGGGGCCAGGGTGGGCATGGCCAGGGTGGACGTGGCCAGCTCAACATCACTCGTGTTGGGGGCACTGTGGTGGCCCGGGCGGGGCTGGGGGAATCCATTGTCTCCAGCAGAAGAAGGCGAGACCAGGGAAAGCACCAAACCCTTGTCCTCCAGAGGAGCCTTGCCATTTGCTGGTGACCAAGTGCTAAGGCAGCAGGCTATCCAGGCCAAAAAATGGGGCCTGGGAGGGCCGCACACAGCCCTCCTGAGCTCCATTTTTGCTGGTAGAGGCACGGTGGGCCGGTCCTTTGCTGTTTCCAGGGTGGCCCCACGGCCCAGATCTAAGCACCTTGAGTTTGATACCACTGCTCTATATGGTATTATAGCTAGTAGTTTTACAAATTTTTAATATTTAAATATATTGAATATAAATGTATTTATATTAATTAAGGGCTAACCTACAGTATACTACAAATTAGGTACTTACAGAAGGGGGTGAGATTTATGGAGAAGAGGTGATGCTTCACTCAAGAGCTTGCTAGACAGTTTGGGAAACTCTGCAGGCAGCTGAAATCCATGAACTAGAGTTTTTCATGTTCAACATAGTTTCAGTATTGTTCAATGTGATGGCAGGAGAAAAAGAGCAATCAACCAACCATCCAACTATCATTGTTTCATTACTGGTGGCAACATCTCGGGGACTGGCTAATCTCAAGAAAGCTAAGCAGCTGTAGCATCTCTGAATAGTACAAAATAATAACAGTGTAAAATAATCCATTTAAAGCGATGTTCAAATCAAAACACTTATCTCCATAAGCCCACTAAAGGACTTTGGCAGATCTCAACATGCAGGGTTTGATGTGGTTAAATTTTGAATGGGCGACACACATATACATGAAAAAACCCTATTGGTGTAGAGTGGATTGAGAAGTAAAATAATCGTATTCATCATCAGTGACAGACTATTTTCATATAGCTGACAAGAAAATATATCCACATATTCTATATTAACATGTCCATACTGAAACCAAGAGATGAACTCAGTTGGAGAGTCACCTCATCTTTACTAACATACCGATAGTCCTCGAATTATGACTAATTGCTCAGTGACTTTATGAAGTTACAATGGAACCCCCCCAAAAGTACTTATAACCTGGATTTGAAGTTCTAATGGCTGCCCTCCCCCGCAGTCATGGAATTGCATTTTCAACGCTCAAAAGGATTCAGCGGCTCACATTTACAGCTGTTTTCAGCGTCCCTCAGTCTTGTGATCACAATTTATAGCAATAGCACTTAGACTTATATACCGCTTCACAGTGCTTTACAGCCCTCTCTAAGCAGTTTGCAGAGTCAGCATATTGCCCCCAACAATCTGGGTCCTCATTTTACCCACCTCGGAAGGATAGAAGGCTGAGTCAACCTTGAGCCTGGTGAGATTTGAACTGCCAAACTGCAAGTAGCTAGCAGTCAGCAAAAGTAGCCTGCAGTACTGCATTCTAACTACTGCACCACCACAGCTCTTATGACTTTTTTTTTGCTGGAAACTAGTGTTTACTTTCAGTTTCTGGCAAAAAAACATTGTGGACAATAGATTTACATAACAACTGCAGGGTTCACTTAATGACTGCCTCTAAAATGTTATTAAATTGGATCAGCCACACAACGAACCACTTCATGACCAACACAACTTACAATCGTAATTCTGGGCTCAATTACAGTTGTAAGTTGAGGCAGGGGTGAAATGCAGCAGGTTCTGACAGGGTTGGAGAACCGGTAGTGGAAATTTTGAGTAGTTCGGAGAACCGGCAAATACTACCTCTGGCTGGCCCCAGAGTGGGGTGGGAATGGGGATTTTGCAATATCCTTCCCCTGGAGTGGGGAGAGAATGGAGATTTTGCAGTATCCTTCCCCTGGAGTGGGGAGGGAATGGGGATTTTGCAGTATCCTTCCCCCAGGAGTGGGGAGGGAATGGGGATTTTGCAGTATCCTTCCCCTGGAGTGGGGTGGGAATGGAGATTTTGCAGTATCCTTCCCCTGCCACGCGCACCAAGCCACACCACGCCCACCAAGCCACGCCCACAGAACCGATAGTAAAAAAAAAGTGGATTTCACCACTGAGTTGAGGCCTATCTGTACTCATCTTTTTCTATTTTCATATTCCAAGCAGTTATGTTTATCATATCATGAAAAGGGGGGTTAAAAAACCTTGAGGATACAGATATCCATGAGAACAAGGCAAGACAACTCCAGCAGGCTACATTTTTACAAATACTACTTTAGCCACTGTTGGCTTTTTGTGCTATTTAGAACCATCAAGCTGGGTTTCCCAACAAGTTTCATGATGCAAAAATAAAAATAAAAATAAATAAAAGCAATCCGTTTCAATAGCAGCTGGAATGGTAAGATAATTCATTGCAATATGTCATCAAATTTCCCTTTCTTTAATCATTTGAACACCTTGCTTTTGAACATACAGGTAGTACTCGACTTACGGCCACCATTGAGCCCAAAATTTATGTTGCAAAGTGAGACATTTGTTAAATGAGTTTTGCCTTATTTTTACGACTTTTCTTGCCACAGCTGTTAAGCGAATCACTGCAATTGTTAAGTTGGCAACATGGTTGTTAAGTGAATCTGGCTTCCCCATTGAACTTTGCTTGTCAGAAGGTGGCAAAAGGGGATCACATGACTCCGGGACACTGCCACCGTCATAAATATGAGTCAGTTGCCAAGCATCCGAATTTTGATCACGTGAACACGGGGATGCTGCAATGGTCTTAAGTGTGAAAAACAGTCATGTCACTTTTTCAGTGCTGTTGTAACTTCGAACAGTCGCTAAATGAACTGTTGTAAGTTGAGGACTACCTGTATTCTCAGGAGATACATAAAACAGAGGCCCCTCCAATAATAATCTGTGTCAGTGGTTCTCAACCTGTGGTCCGTGGACCACTGTGGAGGGGGGTTGCACGGTCATCACAGGGGGTCCATAAAGGCTTGAAGAAATGTTATAATTTAAATCTTGAACTAAGTCTTGGGGGTTTGTGGCCATGGTCTGTGGCCACACAAGGTATTTAAAGGGGGACTGTGGTGAAGAAAAGGTTGAGAATCATTGATCTATGTAATAGTTCTTCAGCTATTTGAAGATGGATAACTTCCTTGTGAGCTTCTTATACACTTAAGTTTAACAATTTGGTAAACAGGATACTGAACAAAAAGACTATTTCCAGATGTGGATCTCCGCTCCATCCATTTATTGCTGCATATGTTCTTGCAGTTACTATCAAATACACAGTTTTCTATTACTCTGGTGGACCAGCATATGCAGCTGAACCACAGTTCCCAGCAATCTAGTTCAATCAATCAGAATAGAGCTGGAAGGGACTTCTAGTCCAACCCCCTGCTCAGGCAGGAGACCCTATACCAGGGGTGTCAAACTCAAGGCCCGGGGGCCAAATCCAGCCCGCGGGGTGCTTAGATCTGGCCCGCGGGGCCGCCCTGGAAACAGCGAAGGACTGGCCCATGCTGCCTCTGCCAGCGAAAACGGAGCTCGGGAGGGCCGTGGGCGGTCCTCCTGAGCTCCGTTTTTGGTGGCAGACTGTTGCAGGAAGCTATCTCAGCCGAAAACGGAGCTCAGGAGCCCGTTTTCGCTGGCAGAAGTGCTCGGGTTACCATAGGCGCCCCGACACGAGTGACGTCGAACTGGCCACACCCTGGCCACGCCCACCCTGTCCCCCCAAGGTCAAACACAACACTGATGTGGCCCTCAATGAAATCGAGTTTGACACCCCTGCCCTATACCATTCCAGACAAGTGGCTGTCCTGTCTTTTTTTAAAAAAAACCTCCAGTGATAACTTCTGAAGGCAAGCTGTTCCACTGGTTAATTGTCCTCACTTTTAGGAAGTTTCTCCTTAATTCCAGGTTGTTTCTCTCCTTGATTATTTTCCATCCATTGTTTCTTGTCTTGCCTTCTGGTGCTTTGGGAAATAAGTTGACCCCCTCTTCTTTGTGGCAGCCTCTCAAATATTGGAATATTGCCATCATGTCATCCCTAGTCCTTCTTTAGTTAGTATTGTCAATGTTGCGGGTGCTGGCCACTGTAGTTCAGCAGGATATGAAGGGTCAAAGGTTAATTTTCCGCAGTTTAGATCAGGGGGGTCAAACTGGATTTCTTCGAGGGCCAGATCAGCATTGTAGTTCTCCTCCAGCCAGGGGGGAGGGAGACGGGATGGATGCCTCCTGCAGCACCCTGCTGGCCAAAATGGGGTGCAGGGGGCACGCGTAGCCCCCCCACACCCCATTTTTGCTACCAGAGGCACCTTGGGCCAGTCCTTTGCTATTTCTAGGCTGGCCCCGCGGGCCAGATTTAAGCACCCCACGGGCCGCATCCGGCCCGCAGGCCGTGAGTTTGACACCCCTGACTTGGATGCTATGATGAACATATATAGGAAGGGCAAGACTGATCTTTGCGCAAGGATCAAAGAGGCTAATGAGATGAAAGAAAGTCTTGAACACACTTGTTCCTTGCTGTCCACATGCAGTCTTTGTGCGACATCCTCTCATTAATATTCAAAGCACAAATTTTATTGGAGGCATATCGCATAGATATTTGATCTTTCTAGTGAGAGAGATATAAATGATAGGGACGTATGAAAATGTAGACACATTGATTGTGGAAATGAAACATATGGTAGTGTAGATGAAATTCTATCAGTCTTTCTTTCCAGAACAGATTAGTTCCAATCATCCATAAATGATGTTTGCTGCTTTGAAAGTCAATTACAGAATCAATGGATAATTTTCTGCTTTTGCTATTTACTTTTTATAAAGGTATAACCTTTTATGCTCTATATAAAACAATTATCTACCAAGCCGTGGCACACTAGTATGGTAGACCACAACCTCTAATGAAGAGGCCTTCATCTTACATTGGATTGATTCAAGATAATAACAGCATACCCTCTTTTGAAATAAAATTATTATAAAACATTTGATGGTATCCTCTCTCGTTTCCTTTCCCTTCTTATTTTTCCTGTCCATGAGTTCTGTTCAGTAATCCGAATTTAATTTTGTTACGTTGGATAGAAAGACCTTTAACTAAAAAAAAACCCCTAATAAATAAATGGGGGAATAATAGGGGGAATAATAGATAGCTATATACTGAAATAGGATCTATGTTTATTTAGAAAAAGAGAATTTCCCCAGAAAGCATTGATTTGCAACCCAACTATTAATGTGGGGTCTTTGGTGCTCTCTGATTAACAGCAAGAGTAACACCAGAGGAACAATCAAAAAGTAAACAACACCCCAGTCATGGAACTACCAACTCAGACAAACACGCTAACAGTAAACAACAGCCTAATTAAGGTACCACCAAGATCATGCCCACCAACACTGATACGGCAAGCCACTGGTATATAAACAAAGAGCAAATTCCATTCCCTTTTAGCACTGAGGAGGTTACCTAGTTGGGTAATGAAACGTCTGCAAGAAAACAACCAAGGTCAGAGAGCACCAAGGCCCTCACAGTTCAACCCTGAGCCACAGATCTTCTCTTCCATCAGCTATTAATGTTTCTACTAGGTGGGTTGATATTACCACAGCTCCCATCATCCCCAGTCTACACGATACTGGCTGGTGGGAAATTAAATCAAGCAACAGCTTTGGGAGAACTGTGCCCCTTAAGCAGCTCATTAAGGTACCACCCCTTTCTATCTGGCTATTTCAGCATCTGAGCAGTGTTGATTCTGCAGCAGAGACGGGTGTGCGATGGAGTTGATGGTGAACAAAAAGGGGATTGAAAAGACGAGAAATGCAGCTCTGGCGTTTTTCTTTCCACCATTGTTGAAAGACTGAAACACAGTCAGCTTAGGCTGATAAAGGACAAGTTCACATGTGTGACGTTGAGATTTCCCTTGCAGACTGTACGGGAACCAGATTGGCTTGTTGGCCTATCTTATCAAGCAAGTGTTATCTTCTTGGGAGTGCAAATGCCAGAATTGAAAGACCAGGCATGCCTGTATCCTAAAGGGAGTATGATCTCATCACTCTTTCAGAAGGCCTCTGTATAAATCTGCTGGGCTTCCCACGTCTATCATGCCATATACCCTCGAGTGAAATGAATGATGAGCTACTCAGATTCTCACCCATGTTGTGTGGCTCCTCCCCAACCCCATTCCAATGACTAATATTTGTCCTAAGACCCAATGTACACATTCAAAGGGAGATTGGCTGAAGTGGTTCAACTCCCCTTAGTTGTGTCACTTCGGATTATGAATAAAGAACCACAGGTTTTTAAGATTTGAGATTTATAAAATTCTTCATGAGTCATATGAAAAATCTCTGATTGGAATTCTGCAGAGCTGTTGGGAATCAAGTGGAAATATTGACCTAAATGGGCACTGAGTCTGTCCTAACAGAATAACAAAGTTGGGGGGGGACCTTGGAGGTCTTCTAGTCCAACCCCCTCCTTAGGCAGGAAACCCTCTACCATTACATTTTAACTTCCCAGAGGCTGGTGGGAGGAGCTGCTGGCTCTGAGTGGAGGAGACTGAGAGGAGAAAGGTAGATTCAAACTGCCCCCATTACATTTTAACTTCCCAGAGGCTGGTGGGAGGAGCTGCTGGATCTGAGTGGAGGAGATTGAGAGAGTGTACAGAGGATAAAGGTAGCGGCGCGCACGAATCATATAACTATAAACAAAAAATAGCAATAATACATTCAGGGTTAGTGCGCTTGAGATTGTGATTTTATTTTACTTCAAAATGACTGGCTTAGTTCAATGTAATACTTGTTTTGCAGCTGTCTTTTTCAGTCNCATTACATTTTAACTTCCCAGAGGCTGGTGGGAGGAGCTGCTGGATCTGAGTGGAGGAGATTGAGAGAGTGTACAGAGGATAAAGGTAGCGGCGCGCACGAATCATATAACTATAAACAAAAAATAGCAATAATACATTCAGGGTTAGTGCGCTTGAGATTGTGATTTTATTTTACTTCAAAATGACTGGCTTAGTTCAGTGTAATTCTTGTTTTGCAGCTGTCTTTCGCAGTACTCTTTTCAAATTTGGATACTGTCCTCTTTGTAAACAAATTACTAGTCTACATGGACAGATTACCTACCTAGAATCTCTAATTTGTGCTCTCCAAGCAGAAATTAGGTGCCCAATTCAGCCATTCCACTCTATTGAGCTGCCGCGCTATCAGCCCCCTCTACCACAAAGATCCTGCAGGAGAAGGGCAGTATGGACAACCGTGGGATCTGGCAGGGTGAGAGCTGTGAACCATAAACACAAAGCTTTTGCTGTGTCCCAGCATAACAGATATAGTGCCCTTGCTGACCTTAATAGGGACACTAAAGCGACAGGTCAAGGTAGTTGTGATAATGATAACTCAAATAAGCAGGGGATCATGGTCCAAGATGAAGAACTTACTTTGGAAAGGGGAAAGTGTAAATCAGGTATTACACATCAGTCACACAAGAGCAGCAAGGTACCCAAAAAGAGAAGCCACCTTCTGGTTGGTGATTCAATTGGAA
>QLTV01003454.1:67183-80210 GCA_003457575.1 Thermophis baileyi
TTTATGTACACTGAGAGCATATGCACCAAGACAAATTCCTTGTGTGTCCAATCACACTTGGCCAATAAAAAATTATATTCTATTATATTCTAAAAAAATAAAATTAATTTTTAGAATAGAATAGAATAGAATAGAATAGAATAGAATAGAATAGAATAGAATAGAATAGAATAGAATAGAATGGAATGGAATGGAATAGTTGGAAGGGACCTTGGAGGTCTTCTAGTCCAACCCCCTGCTCAGGCAGCAAACCCTATACTATTTCAGACAAATGGTTGTCCAGTTTTTCTTAAAAACTTCCAGTGTTGGAGCATTTGCAACTTCTGGAGGCAAGTTGTTCCACTGATTAATTGTTCTTACTGTTTTTTCTGTGAAACAGCTTGAACTCTTGGATTCTTCCTAATACAGGTAGTCCTCGACTTACAACCATTCGTTTAGTGACCGTTCGAAGTTACCCCCAGGAAACCTTATACCATTTCAGACAAAGAGCTGTCCGATTTCTTTTTAAAAACTTCCAGTGTTGGAGCACCTACAACTTCTGAAGGCAAGCTATTCCATTGGTTGATTACTCCCACCGTTAGAAAATTTCTCCTTAGTTCTAGGTTGCTTCTCTCCTTGATAAGTTTCCATCCATTGCTTCTTGTCTTGCCCTTCTGGTGCTTTGGAGCAGAGATCTCCAACCTTGGCAACTTTATGATGTGTGGACTTCAATTCCCAGAATTCCTCAGCCAGCATGGCTGGCTGAGGAATTCTGAGAGTTGAAGTCCACAAGTTGTAGAGTTGCCAAGGTTGGAGACCTCTGCTTTGGAGAATAGGTCCTCTTCTTTGTGGCAGCCCCTTAAATATTGGAACCACCGATATCTTCTTATGTCACATTGATGGATCCTAAAGAGTGAATCACAGAGTTGTGAGCCCAAGGCACCCCCCCCCCAAAGATTCAAGCTTTGAAGAGGCTGTAGTATCTCTGAATCACTGAGCTGAGTACTGTTGAGTCAAAAAATACTTTATAAGAATGTCAGGCCCGGGGTGGGGTGGGGGGTGTCCATCTAATGCAGCTTTCTATGTCACAATGAGCAACCAGATGCACTGGGAAGTTCATAAAACTAGAATCTCCAGGAAGCTGCCCATTTCCCCTCCACCCCCACCCCTTTGAAAATCATCCTAATTGACTGCTATTGCTACAACTATTAGCAGCCAATTCCTCAGTTCAACAGTGTTCTGTGTAAAAACTATTTCTTTCTGTCGATCCTATCATCTCTTCTCTGCTGTGGCTATTAGGCTTCTTGGAACTATAGCTGAGAGTGAAATCCTAGGAGAAAAAGAGCAAGGTGTAAGATCTCCATTGCCGTTTTTAAACGTTTCCCCATCCTCCAACAAAAGGGGGGGGGGGAAATGGTCCTAGAGGGGTCTGAGGGCTGGATGTAGACGTTGGCCTAAGGATTGCTCTCAGCCCCACGATCGACACTGGGATGAGCTGGAAGCCAAGAACAGCCAAATCGGAAGCCAAGGATCCCATCCAAGAATTGAAAATGGGATGGGGAGAAAGGAAAACACAGAGTAGATATTTGAGCTGAAGGATGGGAAGCTTGTAATTCAGACAAAGAGTCCAGTTTGACTTGGAGCTATTTTACAGCTGGGCTAGATTAAAAGGAAGGAATCCTGAGCTAGCGCCAATACACAGTACTTGTTAATGGCGTTGGACCTGGATGATGGAAACCCAAATTCAGCACCATTTATTGAATTACTTTGGCCAGTCCCTGTCTTACAATCTAAGAGGGGTTCTTCTTGAGGGGGTACAAATGAATGAAAACCTGGCCAGTCACCATGAGCGATCAAACAAGAGGGATAGAAATGCAATTAGTTAATGAATACCAAATGTGTAGGGAGTCCCCAATTTACAACAATTCATTTAACAACCATTCAAAGTTATGACTTGTTTTTGTCTTTTAATGACTCCATAATCCCTTTACATCAGGGTGGAGTCGGGGCAACTGAATGGTGCAGTGGCCTAGAGGTGGAGCTCTCCCCTCACGATCAGGAGGCTGTGAATTCGATCCTAGGTAGCGGCAGATATTTCTCTCAATGAGTAATTAATTATCTGCTGCGAACTCTGCATTGGCGACAGGAAGGGCATCCGGCCAGTAAACACTCTGCTCCATTCAAAGTTATGATGGTGCCGAAAAAAGGGATTTACAACCAGTCCTCATACTTACGACCGTCACAGCAGCTTCACGGCCACATGGTCAAAATTTGGAGGCTTGGCAACCAGCATGTATTTACCATGATCCCAGCATCGCAAGGTCACTTGATCACCAGGTATCTTGCCAGGGGGCTTCCGACAAGCAGAGTCAATGGGGAAGCTGGGCTCACATGACGATGAGATGATTTGCTTAATGACTGCAGTGAAAAAAGGCTGTCAAATTGAGCACCGCTCATTTAACAACCACATTGCTGAGCAACGGAATTGGTCAATAGTCGAGGACTACTTACATTGGAGGACCATACTGCCTCCTCCTTCTTCTGCGTATGACTGTTGCAGCATCCTCATGGTCACCTGATTTACATTTGGATGCTTGACAACTGACTCACATTTATGACGGCTGCAGTGTCCCAGAATCATGTGATCCCCTTTTGCGACCTTCTGACGAGCAAAGTCAAGGGGGAAACCAGATTCACTTAACAACTATGTTATTAATTCAACAACTGCGGTGATTCACTTAACAAATGTGGCAAGGAAAGTCCTAAAATGGGGCAAAACTCACGTAACAAATGTCTCACTTAGCCATACAAATTTTGGGCTCAATTGTGGTCGTATGTTGAGGACTATCTGTATTGGCTGTCACTTTGGTCAGACCCAATTTCTTGTCTTCCATTGCAACATCATCTTTCCTACTGTGGGAAGCCACCCCCCTCCTAGAAGAATGAAATATTTTGAGGAATATTAAAAAAGGCAGAATATTATATTTCCCTAAATGAGAAATGGAGAAACATGGTTTTTTTTAGAGGCAGGAAGCAGACTCACTCTTAATATCCCCCTCCCAACAGATATTTTGTGCCCATTAAGAAAGACTGGGCCAGCCTATCTACAAAACAAAAGATCTTCAGTTCCAGCATGATGGGATTATCCTTCAGGACAAAGCCATTAAGCCACAATAGAATTGCCCAACACCCTTTCAGAACACAAGCCCCTTCATTGCATCAGCAGTCCAACCTTCAACCAAACTTAGCTCAGACAAACACCTAGGATTTGTACTTTGCCTATAGAGCCAGCTATGCCCCCTACATAACCCCTACATGGCCCCATGGGAGTCTGACAACAGCCAATAGAATACATGTTCTTGCACAGGAACAGGAAGCTCAAGTGCAAAGCTTGAAGAAGGTATAAAAACCCCTCACTCTCAACTCCATGTGGTCAGCTGCCCAGAACCCGTGTGGTTCTGTTCATCATTAAACCTTCTTTCCAATCAGCCTCCATGTTTCCAGTGTCTTTCTCCCGGATTGGAATGGAACCAGATGGATATTTCTTCCCACACTACAAATGCTGCTCCTTTTAGTTACGTGCTTGATCATTGCTTTACCGCTTACCTAACCGGAATGTCTCATTTTGCTGGCAAGGATTGAGTTAACCAGGTATAATATATTAGTCAGGCAGAAAACATCCTCCCACGGCCAGCTCCCTAAAGTACTTCAGTGCTATATGAATGAATTAGGCTCTGTGCATCACTGCTAAATACCTTTGCACATCTATTATTGATGTGGTAAGGTGAGCGTGCACATTCATATATCTCCAAAAAGTTCTTTTATGGCAGTGTCAGCAGAGCTGCATTTAAGCTGCGCTGGCAGGAGGGAGCAGGAGGGAAACGACAGAAGTTGGTTTGCCATGCAGAGGTTCATAATATAACACCCTCATTTTCTGGATCCAGCAATTAGCATCTCTGGTTTCCCAAAAGTGCTTTTCTCCAAAGGGCAACTGGATTTGCTTGATTTTTCCTGAAGAGGTTTCATTTCTCATCCAAGAAGCTTCTTCGATTCTAACTGACTGGTGGAGACTGGAAAGGATTTAAGCATCTTCAAGAAAAACCCAGAAGGTCCCATCGCCGTTTGGAGAAAAGCACCTGGATGACCTAGTTGACTCAGAATCTTCATAGACATCTTTGGTTTCAATTTCTGGTTAAGAAAGTGAATTAACTATTCTTGCATGAGGTATCTTCACACTTCCGCAGAGGTTCATCCATTCTTTTTTCCGCATTCTGCAACATTCTGTATTTTTTTTTAAAAGAGTCCTCTCAATATAACCTTCTAAATCTGTACATAGATGCAAAGTGGGATATCACCTTGTTAATAGCAAACAGTTCATCCGAATGCTCCCATGACACAAAGGGACCTTCTGAATCTTTGGAGCTCCGTTGGAGCTGCCATGCCACATCATAGCATGACTTTGCTGGCTTAAGATGGTCTTCTGTCAGTGGTGGGTTGCTACCGGTTTGACCCGTTATGGCGAACCGGTAGCGGCGGTGGTGGGAGACTCCGCCCACCCGCCCGGACGTCATCAAAAAATGATCTGCGCATGTGCAGAAGCTTCTGCGCATGCGCAGAAGCATTGCACGCGTGCAAAGCGCACACGCGTGCGCGCTCCCATTCCCGAACTGTTAGCAAAGGTAAGTGGAACCCACTACTGTCTTCTGTGTAGGTATGTGCCTACACAGAAGACATTCAGTGCAAGAAAAGAGTTCAGAAGAGCTGGATAATCTGCTGGGATGTTTTCAGTTAGAAGCACTGAGACAAAATGATTAATATTTGCAAGTTCCAATCTGGGTGGGTCACCAAGACCAGAGGTTTACATATCTGAGCTTTCGGACTCATGCTGGAGCCCATCTTCAGGGAACTTCTCTCTGAAGATGGGCTCCAGCACAAGTCCGAAAGCTCAGAAGAGTAAACCTCTGGTCCCGGTGACCGACCCAGATTGGATCCTGCAACATTATCCTGGCACACGTATATTTGCCTTCATTCGTGATTGATCTTTGCACTTCAAGTAAGTCTCTCTCCAGGTTTGGATCAGTACCTCTCACAATTGCCCCCCACGCACATACACATTAATAGCATTTAAATACATATTACAAGCTTTCAAATGTGTGTTTCTTTTACGCTGCCCAAAGCTGTATCATAGCATCGCAGAAGTACGAAATGAAGTGGACGGTCAGATTCTGATCTACCACTTAATCTAAAAGGACAGGGTGATATCAATTTACACACAGCATTTAGAAGGACTAAAACTCTCAGATTGATTGTTTGATCGATTATGTGATATGAAGTCAGGGTCAACTTTTATCAGCCACAGCCACATTTTTTTCCAGGACAATCTGGCCCCAGAGTGGTCCTACAAATCTTCCAATGGTGCATCCATTACCACTGTGGTTAACTCCATCTCCCTTGCAAAATTCTCAAATGTGTCTAGATTGGGCTGGCTCAGGAATTCTGGGAGTTGAAGTCCACAGGTCGTAACGTTGCCATAGTTGCCCACCTTGCATTAGAAGCATCTGTGGAGAGAGAAGGGGGGGGTCCCAAAAAATCAAGACGGCAATCACCCATGCAAGCAAACCCCCACCCCTTATTACATATGTTGCATGTGCAATATATATTAAAGACATAGCTGTGATCAATGACTCTTCTAACCCCCAGCAGAGACTCTGTTATGGATGCTCACTTGTGCTTCTGTACAAGCCCATGCTCTAAGAAATCCAAACTTCCACCTAACTTAATTTTGCCAGGGAACAAATGTTTGGGCTTTCTTTATTTGAGAAGTACTTCCGTTATCTGCCAGCTGGAATTATGATTAAGGTTGAAGTGGCTCTGCTCTTCTTAAGTGCCCAATTCCATCATGGAATCCCCAGATGGAATTTGGAAGTGTGGAAGGAAGAACCACAGTTTCAAAGAACAAAGTAAAATTTTGAATATGCTTAGCGCAGAACAAAGGCAATCAGTGGATGGTGGAAAGGAAGAATAATTGATAGAAGAGAATATTTGTAGATCAGGGTTCAACTGTGGGGTCCTTAGGATCTCTGAGCTTGGTTGTTTTCTTGCAGACGTTTCATTACCAGTGTCCTGGGCACTGATGATGTCACCTTATTTGGTAACGAAACGTCTGCAAGAAAACAACCAAGCTCAGAGAGCACCAAGGACCCCACAGGGGGAAGAATAACAGACCTGCATAATAAGAATGGCACTCCGTGTTTCCAGTAAGGCTTTGGCTTAATTTTCAAGGGATGGGACCATAGCTGCATAACCCAAGACGTCTGGGTTCATATCTTTGGCATTTCCAATGACATCACTTCCATGTACACAAAGGTCTGGAAACCAGCCCGTGCATCCTATTGTTTCAATGATTCACACAGAAAGCAATTATTTTATAGCAGGGGCAACACACTTTTTTTGCAAAAAGAGGACTCGGATAGATTTCTGGCCCTATGATTTGCCATCATAGGAAGATGGTTTTGCTTTTCCATTATAGCCCTGTTAGATCTTAGCAGAAGTACAAAACATCAGTTTGGTTTGTTCTTCTCCTGCAGATTTCAGGAAAATAACCACTATCTGCTTGGCTACAAAAATGTCAGCAGGACAAATTGAAGGATTCCTGATGCCTCAGATTCCTGGTGAGGGGATCTATGTGAGCCAGGAAGGCCATCCCTTGGGCAAGAACGTGGTTTGAGTTTTGAACGGATGCTTGTCTGAGCTAAGCTTGGTTGGCCACAAACGTTTCAAAGTTGATGAAGTAGAGATCAAGCCAATTTTGGGAGATCAAGCCAACTTTCAGGACCTCACAGCATGTCTTGGAAAGGGCACCCCAGGAGAAAAAAGTCAAGGCACAAACACAAAGAGCATGGACAGATCAGCCCTCTACTGCTCAAGGAAGTTCAAACTGTCCCCAAAAGAATCTTATTATATTTTTCCCTCTCTGGAAGAATCAGTAAAAACTGGGAAAATGAAATGTATGCCACTTGTAGTTTAAAGGGTTCATCACATGCAGCATCAGAAGTTCATGAAGCAGTACCAGAAGTTCTTGAGAATAAGAAGCTGTCATTGTAGGACGCTTGTCTACTATACCTAACATCCCATGGAAGCATCCTTGATAAAATTCTGAAGATATTCTGGAATACAATTTGTAAACAACAGTTTTGAATAATTCAGATATCCAAGAACTTCTTAATGTATGAGCAATCAGTCCTTATCAAAGTGACTACCTTTCAATGTTAGGAATGCTTTTTCTTGAACTTTCCAGTAAATTTAATGAAAGCAAAACTTGATAAATAGTTTTATAATGATCTTTTCTCCCAGGTCTTTGTTTTTACAAGAAACTCCTTTTTTTTTTGTCATTCTCTCTGAAGACAACAGTAACCAAAAATTCCAGTGTTTTGGACATAATGGGAACATCGTCTCTGACGTCAAAAGCTCTTGACAAGATTTCCCAGAATTTCACTCAGCATGGCTAATCATTTTATCTAGTGTTGGTTGAAAATTTCATTTTTTACCATCTTTCCTCAGCTGAGAAGCAGACTGTTGGGAATAGAGGAGTCATTATCATGAGCAATGGTTCATGTTCTTAATATTTAAGCCTAGTAAAAATTGCATCCAGTGTAATTTTCTGCTTGTCTATTCTCAGTTCAGAGTTCAACTGGAGTTATGCTTATTTATGGGCAAAATACCGTCTGGAATATAGTGTCACATGCTATCTTCATACACATGTCTAGGTGTATTTGATTGATGTTGGCATAAATGCTTCTTTTAAAAATACTTTTAAAAAAATCTTTATGACCTGGACAGGGGCTTTGCAGGATATGATGAAAAAATGGTGGCCATGACTATACAATCAAAGATGGCAGCCACAGCCAAATAAAAAATTTGTTATGAGTCATCCAGCGTTGCTTAAGATGGGTGTGGCCATATTTTATTAGAGACTTTGGCCTGCCAGGGTGGCCATATAAAGCTTTTAAATAAATAAAACCTTTGCACATAAAAAAAAAACCTGGACAATCTTTGACTGCACTGTCATGGTTGTCATTTTGACTGTTTTGACTATAATCAATGGATATTTCTGGATATGGAACTTAGTCCTTCCAATGGGAGTATGGGAGCAAGACTTATCCTTATTTTCCATCCTGAAGATGAGTTGAACTACAATTCTATACCACCCATGTCCAGAAACTAAGAGTGAAATTGGTGTAGCTAAATTAGATAGATGATAGATGAGATAGATAGATGGAGATAGAAAATAAATAGAGACAGACAGACAGATATAGATAGATGACAGACAAATAGATAGATAGGCAATGCCTCTTGGAACTGATGGAAACTGAAATCCTATATATCTGAAAGCTATCTACACCAGGAAAATGAATATAGATTCATGTGTCCCTTTCTTTAAATGTCCCTGAAGCAGCTTGGTTGTTTCTAGACTCAACAGCCTGAGCCCAAAGAGATATACTGTATGTGGGTGCTAATCTCATCATCGCCGCTGAAAGAGAAATTCAGACTCTTTATAAGAGCTCTCTTTCCCTCTCCTGCCCCTGTTCTAAAGAAGAGAGAAAAGACAACAGAGAAAACAAGGGTGTCAAAAAAGAGGGGGAGATGTTTCTGTCAAAGACAGACTGCCTCTCCAGACCCTCTTTTTGGTTATGGCCCCAGCTACTGTGTTTTTCTTCCTGCATTGCACCAAAGGCACTATGATCAGGATTTGAAAAGTAATAAATTATCTAAATATTTAGCAATATAAAATGTGTTCATTCTGAATGGGGGGAGAGAAGGAAATGGAAGGAAGGAAGGAAGGAAGGAAGGAAGGAAGGAAGGAAGGAAGGAAGGAAGGAAGGAAGGAAGGAAGGAAGGAAGGAAGAAAGGAAGGAAGGAAGGAAGGAAGGAAGGAAGGAAGGAAGGAAGGAAGGAAGGAAGGAAGGAAGAAGAGAGGGAGGGAGGGAGGGAGGGAGGGAGGGAAGGAAGGAAGGAAGGAAGAAAGAAAGAAAGAAAGAAAGAAAGAAAGAAAGAAAGAAAGAAAGAAAGAAAGAAAGAAAGAAAGAAAGAAAGAAAGAAAGAAAGAAGACAAAATCAAACATGAGTCCTCCAGTAATATTGGCCTCCACAACATTTCCATTGAGTCGTACTTCTCTTGGGCAACATCCAGCTAATGGTTACCTGAGCTTTATAAATTTTGGCTCCCTCATTCTGAAACTTTTTCCTCTTGCAGGAATATCTGGCAGTTTAAAGTTCAGTTTCATCAACTGTTCGAGATACATCTTTTTAGTCAGGTCTTTGGCTCCCTGCGATGCTATTACAAAGCACAGGTGGTCCTAGACTTACAACCATTCATATCCCTTTCCAAAGAATAGGTGGAATTTGGTTGGACATTTATGGATATCAAGAGATCAGAAGTTCCAAAGATAAGGTGTCATTTAATCAGACATGGCAAGCAGAGAACTTCAAGGTGAAAAAAGTTTATGTAAAATAAAAAGAAGCTAATTTCAATTCTGAATTTGACAGGTTCTGCAATAATCTGATGCCTTTCTTGACTTCATCTCTCCATCTGCAGTGCTTCATCCTTAATTGCTTAGCATCATCCTTAATTGCCAAGAACTGGTCGTTTTGTCAGAGTAATTATTAAAGAGCCATGGTGGCATAGTGGTTAGGATGCAGCCTTCCATCCTTCCAATAGCAACAACAATAGCACTTAGACTTATATACCGCTTCACAGTGCTTTACAGCCCTCTCTAAGCAAGTCAGCATATTGCCCCCAACAATCTGGGTCCTCATTTTACCCACCTCAGAAGGATGGAAGGCTGAGTCAACCTTGAGCCTGGTGAGATTCGAACTGCCAAATTGCAGTCAGCAAAAGAAGCCTGCAGTACTGCATTCTAACCACTGCGCCACCGCAGCTCCTGGCTGTGTAAAATGAGGATCCAAATTGTTGGGGGCAATATGCTGACTCTGTAAACCGCTTAGAGAGGGCTGCAAAGCACTGTGAAGCGGTATATAAGTCTAAGTGCTATTGCTATTGAAAATCAAACAATAGTGATCTTATCTATTATCCATCCTGAATAATATCTGGCAGAGATATTAGATTTACTTTGTTAACTAAATCAAGCCAGATGAAATGACTAAGTTGAATATGAGTAGGCTGCAAGATACTTTCTTAGGCGATTTTAATTTAAAGTTTGAAGGAATTAATTAGATCATACACATGAACACATACACATGTTTCTGGAGAGCTGGATCAGCCTACAATAAGTTTGATTTTTTTATCATTAATTTTTTCAGTGTGAGACACCAGTGACGTAAAAGAGATTTGTTTTGAAATGGAAACACACTTGCGCATGAACACATGCACGTTGATATTAAAAATCATTTTTACATCTTGGAATCGTCTGTTGCTGATTAATTTATGATGGTGCAATAACAATAAATTATTAATTTCTGGGAAGCTGTAATCAAGGACAAAGATGTATAAAGAGGGGTGTTTTTAGAAGTTCAGTTGCAAGGATTTAGGGATAAAATTATCTCTAAGTTTTTTCCGCCAGCATAAATCTCTATAGAACAAAAAGTTATGAACAAAAACATAAACAAACCATTAAACAAAATTAGGAATGATTTGGTGGTAAGTTATTAATGGACCATCTAAAAAGTCCTGTTTTTGGGGGGACGGCATTTTAGGATATGTCTCAGTAGAACACCCCTGTCTTAATTGTCTCCACTCTATACAACTAAATTTTATAGAATAAAACTGCTTCCACTAATTGTCACTCTCTTTGAGAAGAGAAAAATTTGCCTTGAAATTATTTTACAGAAGAAAATTGTGGTGACATTCTCATGGCTAGAAAGTTGGGTTGTTGTTTTTTTACCTCTGTTGGCCAGATTTCTATACAACATGCACCACACACTAGATGAGATACTCAAGTTCTGTAGAATAACATGTGATTCAGTGTGTTGTGGAACTCATTCGTAGCATCTTTTGTGAACCAAGCCATCACACTGAGGCATAGTAGAATTTATTGGGGCATCACAAGGACAAGCAAATGTACCGATTGTGTTTTCTTCACACCCAGGTTTAAAATATGTGTGAATCCAATTACGGTGACCAAGGAATATATGTGAATGTTTTTCTGGCAACTATGAAATCATCTTTCCAGAGATAGGCAACCCTCTGTCTTAAGCATTTTAGGAAATACATCATGAAGCCTCTCTCTTAATGGATTTTCCAAGTAGCTCAAGAGGTTCCAAGGGATGGAAATACCAATGGTGATCACACTCAATGCCAAGACTTTTTTGACCCCTCTGTCCCATATGGATGCCCTTGCCCTTGGAGACTCCCTCCATCATCTCAAATTATAAAGCAAAATGACCTTTATGAGCCATGGTGGCGCAGTGGTTAGAGTGCAGTACGGCAGGCTACTTCTGCTGACTGTTGGCTGTAGTTCAGCAGTTCAAATCTCACCAGGCTCAAGGTTGACTCAGCCTTCCATCCTCCCGAGGTTGGTAAAATGAGGACCCAGATTGTTGGGGGGCAATATGCTGACTCTGTAAACCGCTTAGAGAGGGCTGTAAAGCACTGTGAAGCGGTATATAAGTGCTATTGCTATGAAAGTTTGTAAGTTGAGTCCTGACTCATTTTTTGTTGGTTTGAGATGTTTTGCTGACCATCCAAGCAGCTTCTTCAGTCTGAACAAGTCGGTTAGGGGAATCTGAGTAAGCAGAGAGTCATTGGAATGCGCCAACTCCTAAAATTCTTAGGGGTATTTCCACATAATCCTGCAAGGTTTCTTCCCCAAAGTGCGTGGCAATATGTCGATGAAGATCCTCAGTCATTCAGGTAAACTTGTCTGTAGGTTGAGTCACGGCAACTGGACTTACCTTCTTGTTGATTTGTTCAGACTGAAGAAGCTGTTTGGATGGGCAGCAAAACGTCTCAGACCAACAAGAAAATAAGTCCAATTGCCGTAACTCAACTTCCAGACAACTCTACCTGGATGACTGAGAATCTTCATTCACAAAGGTTATTCTAAATAGGTTGTGTGCCCTCTGAGAAAGGGATAGACAAGAAGCCACTTTTTTCCCACACTTTTGAGAAATTGGAAGGATATTTTAGGCCCAATCGTTCTTCCCCATATTACATCTGGCATAGGTTTGCTCCAAATTAAGACAATGATTTCTAAATACTGCTCTGCTTTCCATTTATCTACACTATTATATAGTTATCTGATCTTCCAGAGAGGACAGTCTAAATCGAAAACCAAGTCAAAACGAAGTCCTTGAATTGAAGATAATTTAGCTCCAGTGAATGGGAAAATGAGAGCAATCACAAAGGCTTCAGAATGATGGAAAGATGCAGAATGGAAAACAACAATGGTAAATGTTATCCATTACCTCCAACAAGGAAAGCAGCTAAAGAAAACCCCAAGAGAAATTAGAAATAAATTCTGAAGTGCTTGGAGAATCAGGTGAAGACTGTTAAGGAATGACCTTTGAGAAACCACAAGCCAGCCCATTAGTAAATTCTGAAAAGCAGAAATATACAGAGAGCAGCAAAACATAGCATTCACTTTCATCAAGATACCACCACTGCAATCCTAAACAGAACCATTAAGCATGGTTCATAAAACACAGCATGGTTGTTGTTTTTAAAGGGCATCAGTTACTTGAAACAAAACCCTAAGTTTTTAATTCAAATGGCAGGGGCCACAGAAAAAGGCTCTTCTCCTAGACCAGTAGTTCTCAACCTGTGGGTTGTGACCCCTTTGGGGGTCGAATGACCCTTTCACAGGGGTCGCCGCGTGCGCTAGCCCGCCATCTTGGTGCCACCGTCAGCAGGGGTGAAATGCTCCCGGTTCGGGCGTGCCTGCGGGTCGCCGGACAGCCGGTAGTGACAGAAGCGGGAGACTTCGCCCACCCGCCCGGATGCCGCCATTTGGGTTCTTTTACCCTCTGCACATGCGCAGAACACTTTGCACAAGTGCAGAGGGTAAAAGAACCCAAATGGCGGCGTCCGGGC
>QLTV01003454.1:97381-109496 GCA_003457575.1 Thermophis baileyi
GGTCAGTAAACTCGCAGTCCAGCGCCGCATCTCGGAGGGAGGCCATGTAGTGGTTAATCGGCTCCCCCTCCTTTTGAACTCGCTGCCTAAAAGCGAATCGCCGGGCGATACGTGATGGTGTGGGCGAGTAGTGATTCCTCAGCTTTGTCAATAGGTCGTCCCACGGCACCGTATAAACTAGCTGAGGGGCGACTAGGGCCCGCGCGGTGGAGAACATCTGGTGGCCACAAGCGTTCAGGAAATAGGCTCTTTTCCGAGCGCTGGAAAGCTCAGTTAGGTCGTTTGCCTGGAGGAAACATTCGGACCTCTCCAGGTATGCATCCCACGTCTCTGTGGCTGGGCTGTACGCCTCAAAAGAGGTCGGGTTGTTGCTGTTGCCGGCCATCCTGAAAAGTACGGGCTGAGGCGATCGCCTTCGTGACTGGCAGCTCCAAGTGACTCCAAGCTCAGTTTGAAGGTTCCGATTCCCTGTGCCTCAGTATCCCATCCTCGTCGCCAATGTTAAATCCTTAACGCGAGGGGGGCGAAAGTACTGAGGCGAGCCAGATCGTGAATCGGAACAAGCCTTTATTAAGGCTAACAGATTAACAGCAACTACAGCAGAAGAACAGCTCCGTACAGCCCGCGAAAAGCCGGTCGCGTAGCTCCTTAACGCGAGGGCGGAAAGTACTGAGGCGAGCCAGGTCGTGGATCGGAACAAGCCTTTATTAAGGCTGACAGGTTAACAGCAACTACAGCAGAAGAACAGCTCCGTACAGCCAGCAAAAGCCGGTCGCGTCTGACAGCTCTTTTATAGCCGGCTGTCAGACGCGCCGGCCAATGGGAGTGCTCTAAACTCCCGCTCTCAGGCAGCTCGCGTCTTAGCCTATCAGAGAGGTTCCTAGGCAGACTTGCTCGTCCTGAGGGGACGTAGCAGGGCCTTGCAGCTGAAGTCCTGCCCTCATTCTAAAGTATTCAGACCATGGTGATTGTAAGCGTCCAGGCAGATAAAGTAGGCAAGATGAGAACTGGCCATTTCCAGGCTAGAAATCAATGTTATATCAAATGTTCAACAACTTTTGAAACTTGAAAGCTACCAAACATCTCAATAGGTTTCCATCAAATGTGTAGGGCAGGTGGAAGAAGACTTGAATTTGAACCCAAAATCCTTTATATTCTGGCATTAGAAATAGACAGAAGAACAGAGTTGGAAGGGACCTTGGAGGTTATTAGTCTAGCCCAGCGGTTCTCAACCTGTGGGTCGCGACCACTTTGGGGGTCGAATGACCCTTTCACAGGGGTCGCCTAAGCGCGCGCTAGCCCACCATCTTGGTGCCACGCCCCCTTTGTCAATTCATTGCACGTGGGGAGGGGGAGGGGCAGAGGTCGTGGCGGCAGGGGGAGGGTCGCGGCATTAGGAAGGTTGAGAATCACTGGTCTAGCCCCTTCACAAGCAGGAGACCCTATACTATTTCAGACAAAAGGCTGTCCAGTCTCTTCTTGAAAGCCTCCAGTGATGGAGCCCCCACAACTTCTGAAGGCAAGCCATTGCACTGGTTGATTGTTCTAATTGTCAGGAAATCTCTCCGTAATTCTAGGCTGCTTCTCTCCTTGATTCGTTTCCATCCATTGCTCCTTGTCCTGCCTTCTGGTGCTTTGGAAAATAGTCCCCCCCCCCACTCCTCATCTTTGTAGGAGCCCCTCAAATATTGGCTATCATGTCTCCCCTAATCCTTCTTTTGACTTAGACTAGACATACCCAATTCTTGCAACTATTCTTCATATGTTTTAGTCTCCAGTCCCCTAATCATCTTTGTTGCTCTTATCTGGACTCTTTCTAGAATCTCAACCATCACTGTTGTGCATGGTTTCATCATTATTTTCAAATCCAAGATTCTAACTAAGCCTAGTTCTGTCTAAGAGTTAAGCCAAGGAGTGGAGCTCAGCCTGGAATTATCAAGAGATCTGTGATGTACTGACAAGCCCTAATCCTGACCCCAATAGCCTTCAATAGATAGGCCTGGTCATTGGTCATCAAATAGATAAGATTGTTCTCCTGATTGTACTTGATGGGAATTGGATAGGGGATTTGGTGAACTGAGGCCAATCGTCAGAAATTGAGAGTTCGGATTGAAAATATATGGAAGAATGTATTGAGCAGACATAATTGGGTAAGTTTAAGCTATCTATATTGGCAATGCTTTAATTTTTCAGTTTATACAGCTAATCCTTGACTTACAGTTGGAACTGAAACTTCTATCACTAAACAGGTTAGTTGTTAAGTGAGTCACACCCATTTTTATGACCCTTTTTGCCACAGTTGTTATGTGAACCCAGCTTCCCCCACTGACTTTGCTTGTCGTACGCCAGCTTGGAAAGTTGCAAGTGGCAATCATGTAACACCCCCCCTCCCCACATGCTGCCACTGTCATAAATACATGTCAGTTGCTAAGTGCCCAAATTTTGATCATAGCAGAATAACAGAGTTGGAAAGGACCTTGGAGGTCGTCTAGTCCAACCCCCTGCTCAAGCAGGAAATCCTATACCATTCCAGACAAACGGTTGTTCAATCTGTTCTTTAAAATTATGTGACCACAGAGACATTGTGACAGTTGTAACTGCAAGGACCAGTCACAAGTCACTTTTTTCAGTGCCTTCATAACTTTGAACAGTCATTAAATGACTACCTGTAATATCATTATTTTGTCCAGTTTAATTTGTCTGGAGACCATAAAATGACTCCATACTGTACTTTTTTTTCTGACTGGAACTGTAAGGTAAGATTCTGCCTGCATCCATGAAATAAGCTCAAAGATTTCTTTAGGTCACTTCTCCACTACAATTTTCATCAATTGCCTTGAAAATAGAATTATGATTGTGATTTTATAATACATATAGACCAATGCAAACCGATGAGATTCCTAGTTGACAACATTCACTTCTAACCTATAATTTAAAAAATACAATTATGATGCCAAAAGGCAAACAATACACTAATAAAGCCACAATAAGCCACATGGGAATGACAAATCCAGATTCCTGTTGGTTAACCTTCCCCCATATCCTTTTAAATGAAATTTTCATTATAGGTAGTCTTTGACTTACAACTGTAATTGAGCCCAAAATCTCCATAGCTAAGCAAGAGATTTGTTAAGTGAGCTTTCTCCCATTTTACAACCTTTCTTTCCACTGTTGTTATATGAATCACTGCAATTGTTAAGTTAGTAACACCGTTGTTAAGTGAATCTGGTTTCCGCATGGACTTTGTGTCAGATTATTCATGAACTGGGAGAGCCAATGGTAACAAGGTCAGCCAATGAATAGGCATAGCAACTAAGTCAGCCAATGGGAGTTAAACACATCTGAGTCTGTGCAGAGAATCGAAACTGAAGCTAGAAGGCTGGGCGTGGCTCAGCCCACTCTGTACTCTGTCCACTCTGAACTCTGAACTAGAAGCTGCTTGTATTTTGCTTGTAACTGCTACTATGTTGAAGAAGAACTCTCCTACTGGTATTGTAAATACTCATCTGTTATTCTTGTATGTAAAGAAGTTTCTTATTTAAATGAATCCTGCTGCATCAGTCTGCCTGTGTGTGCTTTCTGGATTTAATTTTCTGCAACAAACTCTGACACTTTGCTCGTCAGAAGGTCACAAAAGGGGATCACACAACCCCGGGACACTGCAACCGTCATAAATATGAACCAGTTGCCAAGCATACAAATGTAAATCATGTAAACCATGAGGATGCTTCAACGGTCATAAGTGTAAAAAACAGTCATAAGTCACTGTTTTCAGTACCCTTGTAACTTTAAATGGTTACTAAATGAACGGTTAAAAATTGAGGACTACCTGTAATTGCCTTGCATTAGAGAAATCGATGGCCTAAGCAGCATCTTTAAACTAAATAAGCTTCTTCTCATCTCAACTGTTTTTTGCGTCCAGCCTATAACTGTCCCCTTCCATCCCTCTCCAAAGCCCCTTGTTCCTACGTGTGTTTGTTTTGGGAATGTGTCTGGGAGTTGTTCTCCGAGTTGTACTCTGGCTCAAGGGACTACAATTCCCAGGGGAAAATCAGATTAGATATATATTCACAGCATGCCTGCATAGACGGCCGTAGACGCCACTATTACAAGCTGGGAGAGAATTCTTGTAAAACAAGCCTGCAATCCTTGCCAAGGTTATCTGTGCTTGTGGAGAGGAGAGGAACTTGCTCGTGGCTAGCTGTCCAAGTCTAATTCAAGAGACTTCGAGTTTAATCGTGATAACTAGACTTCTCCTTACCTTGTGTAAATAAAAGCTTCGGAGACATTTCAGGATGTTCCTTTGTGAACGAGGAAAACCAAAAATAGCAGACAGGGCCCACATATCACTTGTAGCTTTCCAGCCTCTGTGGAAACTTCCTGGTGTTAAATCTTTCCCAAGTGAAACTCTTAACAGGGAGCTTATCCTCGCAGCAAACAACCGACGGCTGTGACAACGTTCCCAGTGCCCTTGTAACGTCAAAGCTGGTCTGAAAGTGAGAGACTTAAACTGGACGTGTCAGTCGGAAACCACCATCTCAGTTTTTCCTGGACCATCGTACATTCCTGAAAATGCAGAGCCCCCTATAGATTATGCAGGGGTGGAGAAGGAGAGAAGCAGCTTTTGAACACCATCACTCACTTTGAGGACAGGTAGTCCTCGACTTACGACCACAAGGCCAAAATTTTTATTACAAAGCCAGACAGTTGTTATAGCAATAGCAATAGAACTTAGACTTATATACTTAGACTTATATACCGCTTCACAGTGCTTTACAGCTCTCTCTAAGCGGTTTACAGAGTCAGCATATGGCCCCCAACAATCTGGGTCCTCATTTTACCGACCTCAGAAGGGTGGAAGGCTGAGTCAACCTTGAGCTGGTCAGGATCGAACTCCTGGCAATGGTCAGAGTTAGCCTGCAATAGCAATAGCACTTAGATTTATATATTGCTTCACAGTGCTTTATGGCCCTCTCTAAATGGTTTACAGAGTCAGCATTTTGCCCCCAACAATCTGGGTCCTCATTTTACTGACCTCTGAAGGATGGAAGGCTGAGTCAACCTTGAGCCTGGTGAGGTTCGAACTGCCAAATTGCAGGCAGCTGGCAGTCAGCAGATGTAGCCTGCAGTATTGCATTCTAACCATTGCACCACCAGAGCTCATAAGCTCATGTTCAGTGAGTTTTGGCCTATTTTATGACCTTTCTTGCCACAGTTGTTAAGTGAATCCCTGCAGTCGTTAAGTTAATAACACGGTTGTTAAGTGAATTCGGCTTCTCCATTACTTTGCTCGTCAGAAGTCTCAAAAGAGGATCATGTGACCCTGGGACACTGCAACCGTCATAAATATGAGCCGGTTGCCAAGCATGTGAAATTTGATCACACCAAAAAAAAAAAAAATTCTTTCCTCCCTTTAAGTTTTCATTTTAGGAAAAGTATGGAAGAAGAAAACCATTTAAAAGTGACTATGTCTATCCGATTCTACAAAGTTTACCAGAAGCCGCCTCCAAATGAGCCAGACAGGTTCTGAATTCTGGCTTTGTCCAAAGGGATTAATATTTTAACTGTAATGGTGATACTATTAAAACTGTAATTTCTCAAGCCCTTGTCCAAAGGAGATTCAGGTAGAGTTAAAAACAATGTGCGTACATATGCGATGGAGAATGTGTAAGCATTTAATGTGTGGTCCCAACTATGGACGATGTATGTCACTTCTGAAACAAAACAAAAAAAACCCTCACCCTGGTTTTAAACAAGAGATGAATGCCAACCACAAGATTCAGGTCCAACATTGATGTCAGTTGGAGCAACTTTTTGTCCATATCTAATTTCCTACTGATGCTCTGGGATGAACCTATTCTCATTCAAAATTCAGACGCTTGGCAACTGGCATGTATTTACAGTTGCAGTGTCCTGATCACCATTTGCAAGTTTCCCCACTGACTTCCCACAAGCAAAGTCAACGGGGGAAGCTGAATTCATTTAACGATCACATGATTCACTTAACAACCGCAATATTGCACTTAAAGGTTTCCAAGGATATGATCCATTACAGTCTGTTCCTCGTGGCTGAACTAATGTGTATACTTCCTGTCCCCGAGTTAGCAACAAAATACACCAGCATAGTTCGCATTGTCTGCATGGCCAAACTCTAACCTGGCTGAGTAATGAGGCTTGAAAATGGTCCTTCCTGTAAGACAATTTAAGGGCAATGAAGCGCAGATGATTGGATTGTTGGTATTCTCTGAGTTTGCTTCTTTTCATGTAGATAAGGGGTGTCTAACCTTGGCAACTTTTAAGACCTGTGGACTTCAACTCTTCATGCTGCCTGGGGAATTCTGGGAGTTGAAGTCCACAAGTCTTAAAGTTGCCAGGGTTGGACACTCCTGCTGGAGATGTTTCATTGCCAGGCTAGCTAACACCCTCAATGGATGGAGGAATGAAGTTTGCTGTTAATATGTCATCGCTTGTCATATAAAGAGCCAGCAGACTCTGCTTCCCCATACACTGATGATTTATGTTCATGCTATGATTGTAGCACCAAGCACACATACACATGCACAAACACGCACACAAAAACCAACCGTACAACCCTGAGCTACACCTATTCTCCAGTATCACAAAAGGAATTGGCTTCACATTTCCTTTCCCAAAATGGAAAATCTGGTGGAAAAAATACCACCAATGGCTCACCATAAAATGTGGTGCAGGTCTGGATAGCAGAGAATTATTGTAATGGACTTAAACCGTGAGCAGGGGTTGGACTACATAACTTCAACTGCAAGCGGGGTCTCGGAGTCCTAGTGGACAATCACTTAAATATGAGCCAGCAGTGTGCTGCAGCTGCTAAAAAAGCCAACACAGTCCTAGGCTACATTAATAGAGGGATAGTATTAAGATCATGTAAAGGAGGGGTGTCAAACTCAATTTCATTGAGGGCTGCATCAGGGTTGGGGTTGACCTTGGGGGGCCAGGGGGGCATGGCTGGGGTAGTCGTGGCCAGCTCAATGTTGCTCATGTCGAGGGGGGGCACCTGTGGTGGCCCGCGTGGGGCTGGGGGGATCCATTGATTCCATGGGATGGTGGCAGCCCCTCGCTGACTCCAGGGCGGCCCCGCGGATCTAAGGCTGACCGCATTCTGGTCCAGATGGCCTCCACTAAGTTTTAGATCAGTGCCTGGCCAACCTGGGCCGGGGCTGAGGCGCTGTGGGCCGGTCCTTCACTGTTTCACTGTTTCCAGCAGGGGTGGGTTCCGGATTCTGCTACTGCCAGTTCGCTCAGGGACGCGCCGCATGGGCACAAAGCATGAGCATGCGTGCATGCGCAGTACTAAAAAAAAGCTTCTGCGCATGCACAGAAGCAAAAAACAAGATGGCGGCGCCATAGGCTCGGGGGCGTGGCAGGCCTGGGTCGCTGCCGGTTCCAGCGACCCAGGCCACCAAGTTACTAACAGTTCTATAGAACCGGTCCGAACCGGTAGGAACCCACCTCTGGTTTCCAGGGCAGCCTTGCGGGCCAGATCTAACCACATCGCGGGCCGGATCTGGCCTCTGGGCCTTCAGTTTGACACCCTGATGGAAAGCGTTAATACCATTTTATAATGCCTTGGTAAGAGCACACTTGGAATATTGCATCCAGTTTTGGTCGCTACAATATAAAAAAGATATTGAGACTCTGGAAAGAGTGCAGAGAAGAGCAACAAAGATGATTGGGGGTCTGGAGGCTAGAACACATGAAAAACAGTTACAGGAACCAGGGATGACATGATAGCAGCGTTTCAACATTTGAGGGGCTGCCACAAAGAAGAGGGGGGGTCAATCTATTTCCCAAAGCAGTTGAAAGCATTACAAGAAGCAATGGATACAAACTAATCAAGGAGAGATCCAACCTAGAATTAAGGAGAAATTTCCTGACAGTTAGAACAATTCATCCGTGGAACGACTTGCCTCCAGAAGTTGTGAGTGCTCCATCACTGGAGGTTTTTTAAGAAGAGATTGGATAATCATGTGTCTGAAATGGTACAGGATCTCCTGCTTGAGCAGGGGGTTGGACTAAAAGACCTCCAAGGTCGCTTCCCACTCTGTTATTCTGTTATTTTGTTAATTCTAGGATTTTATGGATTCATGGATTTCTGCCCTAAGAGACCTGTAAGGTCTTTTCCAAGTCACTCATTTTGTGATCCAAGAAAATGCACCCTGGTACACACGAGGAAGATCCATGAAACTTTCACAGGCAAGCCAAATGACAACATAAAAAGTTCTTCCTACTGCACTCCTATAAGATCTTAATAAGATAAATGTTTTGCTTTATTTGGCAGGGAAGTCCGGCGAAATGGTGAACAGACCTGGCAGGAAGAGAGTCAAGAAAGTAATGGCTTTAATTTCATGTTGGATAATTTCCACAAGCTGTATAAATACTCTTTTTTTTTTTTTAATGGAGAAAATATTTTGGTCTAGCAGGTTTGGAAACTAACATGCTTAAAGGCACAAATAAGGGAGTTATTTTAAATCCCAGTGGTTTCAGTAGGAAGTTAAAGATGGATTACAATTTTCCCACTGAAATCAGTGGGATTTTAAAATGCTTCATTTGGACCGGCTTAATTTGGACATGACAATCCTATTGAGGACATCTTCAGGCTAACATGATAAATTAGCTTCCCAACTCCTACTCAACAACTGAGTTTGTGCCATTTGCTAAAACCACAAACCTAAGTTAACAAAATACAGTTGTTGCATTCATATGAGCTGCTATGGCCAAAGGAATTAACTATGTTATGGATTAACATGATAGTCTAATTATTTAACAGTTTTGACCTTGCTAAGTTTCTCGTTAGTGGCTGAACTACAAACTCATCCAGATCTATTTTCTCAAACCAGCCTGTTGTTAAAAGAGTCATTGTCAAACCTAAAGGATTTGATCTTGCTTATTTAGTTAGTTTTCCTCCAAACAGATTAGTGTAGTATATCTGACCCTACTTTCTATCATTTTCAAAACAACCTTCTGAGATATATTGGACTGAAAGTTCTTCACATTACCTTTTGTAATCAATTCATAAGTCCTGTAGTCTAGACAAGGGGTCTCCAACCTTGGCAACTTTAAGCCTGGCGGACTTCAACTCCCAGAATTCCCCAGCAAGCTGGCTGGGGAATTCTGGAAGTTGAAGTCCGCCAGGCTGGCTGGAGAATTCTGGGAGTTGAAGTCCGCCAGGCTGGCTGGGGAATTCTGGGAGTTGAAGTCCGCCAGGCTGGCTGGGGAATTCGGGGAGTTGAAGTCGGCCAGGCTGGGAAGGGAAGTGGGGGGGGGGACCAAGGTTGGAGACCCCTGGTCTAGATCATGAGAGTTACAAGCCATTACAAGATAGTCCTCAGCTTGCAACCATTCATTTAGTGACCATTCGAAGTTACCACGGCACTGAGAAAGGGACTTACGATCATGAGACTCAGAACAGTCCCAGTGTCGCCATGGTCATGTGATCAGGATTTGGGCGCTTGGCAATCACATGTTTTTTTTCCCAGCACCGTCGTAAATTCCATTTCATTTCTAGAGTTTTTCTGCATTTAAATCCACAGATCAAAATCAATCTGTGCCAATTGAATGGAACTCTATATATAGATTGTGGAGAAAAATCTATCTATCTTTAGGTGGTTGCTAAGAGTAAATAAATGACTTGATAATTGTCTGTCTGTCTGCAGGCCTGCTTATCTGTCTATCTGCCCATCTGCTTGTCTGTTGGTCTACCACCTGCCTACCTACCTATATGGCTACCTATATGGCCACCTGTCAACTGTCTATGTGCCTGCTTGCTTGCCTACCTATCTGTCTGCCTGTCTACCTACAAATTTATGTGCCTGTCTGCTGCCTATCTGCCTGCCTGCCTACCTGTCTGCCTGCTTACCTTCCTATCTGCCAACCTACCTGAGGGCCTGATTGCCTACCTGTCTGCCAACCTGTCTGCCTGACTGCCTACCTATGTGCCTACTTACCTGTCTGTCTGTCTGTCTACCTGCCTGCCTGCCCCCCTTCTCTCTGTCTAGATGAGGTCCTGGAATTTTGGCCATAGATTTTATCTTTTTTCTGGCAATATGTTTGTGGTCAATTTCACTTCCCTTAATATTGCAGCCTCCCAGCTCCAGGAAGCATTCACATCATAATTCTGCTGCACCTAGAGAAACTGGAACATCTTTTTTTTTTTAAAGATGTTTTGAATCAAGCCTGGAAGAAAATTTCCTACAGGTTGAATGGGCTGCCTGGATTGCAGCCACTTTACAGGAGTGTCCTTTCAATGACCTTCTTAAACAGCTTCCATTTTTATCCACCAGATACTTAGGAAAATGGAGAAAAAAAAACCCGAGTTCTTCTATGTGCTGGTTCTGAAGAGGTCCAAAGTGGTACACTACATGTTTGTTTAATCTCTCTCCCTCTCTGTTTTTCAGGTGAACACGCTTCCCCCCTTCCCTCTCCCCCCCTTTGAAACCTTCCTATTTGTACAGCTTGGTTATTGATGTTCAAATCCGGTTGTTGGAAAAGAAGCTTATAGAGAACTAATGTGCTGGAGTTGTCAGCAGAGGCTGTAGCCAAAGTGTACTACATAAACAGGCCAACATAGGTGACTGTTTCACGAACCTTTTGGAAATCGCTGGAGCGATTTCCGCAAAGATTAATGGAGCAAGTGAGGAACAGCAAGGGCTTTCTCCTCAGCAGTTTTAAGGAAATCGAGCTGACTTGCAAAAATCCACATGACTATTGGACAACAGCAAAGAGAGGCCTCTTCAATACTCTCTTTTGTCAGCTCCCATCTAGTGGACCATTCAAAATGGCCAAAAATGTTCTCTTCAGTGAAGGGAATATTGGATACCAATAGAGCTACCCTTACCCTTACCCTCTGCTCACCACAATATAAAAAAGATGTGGAAATTCAGGAAAGAGTGCAGAGAAGAGCAACAAAAATGATTAGCGGACTGGAGGCTAAAATATATAAAGAACAGTTATAGGAATCGGGTACCATATGTCTAGTCTAAGGAAAAGAAAGACTAGGAGTGACATGATAGCACTGTTCCAATATGTGATGGAGGTCCTACAAAGATGAGGAGGTCAAATTATTTTCCAAAGCACCTGAAGGCAAGACAAGAAACAACAGATGGAAACTAACCAAGGAGAGAAGCAACCTAGAACTAAGGAGAAATTTCCTAACGGTGAGAGCAGTCAATGGAACGGCTTGTCTTCAGAAGTTGTGGGTGCTCCATCACTGGAGGCTTTCAAAAAGAGACTGGACAACCATTTATCTGAAACTGTATAGGGTCTCCTGCTAGAGCAGGGGGTTGGACTAGAAGACCTCCAAGGTCCCTTCCAGCTCTGTTATTCTGTTAAACATCAAGAATCAAGTAGAAACTAAGTAGAAACAGGATAGCCATCTTCAAGTACCTGTGGATCTTTCTCTGCAGAGATGAGTTCTCTCACTTGTTCCAGATAGATGTAGGTAGTCTTCAGTTTACAACCACTTTGGACCTTGGAGGTCTTCTAGGCCAAAACCTGCTGAGGCAGAAGACCCTATACCATTTCAGACAAATGGTTGTCCAATCTCTTCTTAAAAGCCTCCATTGATGGAGCATCCACAGCTTCTGAAGCTGTTCCACTGGTTAATTGTTGTCAGCAATTTTCTCCTTAGTTTCAGGTTGCTTCTCTCCTTGATTAGTTTCCATCCATTGCTTCTTCTCCTGCCTTCTTGTGCTTGGGAGAATAGGTTGGCCCCTTCTTCTTTGTGGTAGCCCTTCAAATATTGAAACACTACTTTCATGTCACCCCTAGTCTGTAGAACCCCTGATACAGTTCTACAGAGGAATTATTGAGTCTGTCATCTGCACCTCTATAACTGTCTGGTTTGGTTCTGCAACCCAACAAGACAGACACAGACTTCAGAGGATAATTAGAACTGCAGAAAAAACAATGGCTACCAACCTGCCTTCCATTGAGGACCTGTATACTGCACGAGTCAAAAAGAGGGCTGTGAAAATATTTACAGACCCCTCACATCCTGGACACAAACTGTTTCAACTCCTACCCTCAAAACAACGCTATAGAGCACTGCACACCAGAACAACTAGACACAAGAACAGTT
>QLTV01003454.1:109746-140072 GCA_003457575.1 Thermophis baileyi
GCCGAACTGCAGCTAGCAGTCAGCTGAAGTAGCCTGCAGTACTGCACTCTAACCACTGCGCCACCTCGGCTCCTAAGTGTTGTACCTCATGATTCTTGACGAACATATCTTGTCTTTTTATGTACACTGAGAGCATATGCACCAAGACAAATTCCTTGTGTGTCCAATCACACTTGGCCAATAAAGAATTCTATTCTATTCTATTCTATTCTATTCTATTCTATTCTATTCTATTCTATTCTATTCTATTCTATTCTATTCTATTCTATTCTATTCTATTCCTTCTTTTTCACAAGACTAGACATATCCAATTTCTGCAACCATTCTTCATCTGTTTTATCCTCCAGCCCCTTAATCATCTTTGTTGCTCTTCTTACAAAGTGACAGTGAATCGTTGCAAAAACAGGGTTCCATATCAGAAAAATTCCAATGCACAACACAGCATAAGCCTGTGGGATCCATGCTCAAAGCCTTGAATTTGGAACCAAATCTTGCTCCTGCTATTCTGTGCCAGATTCCTCTTGGAACCAGCAAGCAAATAAAAATGACTTTCTAAAAAACAGGAGAGGCCTCACCAAACACTTCAGTAATGCTGCTAAGTATATCAACCACCGGACGGATATGGGTTTTACTTTTCAGTGACAAGTTGCTATTGCAGGAATGGTAAGAAGTGTGACATATGTTGCTGAAATGCAGGGAGGAAGGCGAGGAGCCAGCTTAGAGAAAACATACAATGGAAATTGATTTTCCATATTGACACCATCTGCAAACATTGTAGCTCTTAGTTCTGCAGATTAAAGGAAGAGATTTGTTTACTTACAGCACACTCAAATATGTTCAGTCTCCTCTTGCGCTCAAACACTTTAGCTGGCAAAGAGGCAGAAAAAAATAAACAGCCTCCTTCAAGCTACTAAGGCTAATATTACTTTACCCATCTGCGTCCTTCCGCTTCCAGCTCAACAGCTGTTGGCCACATTTCAAAGCATTATTAGCCACAATAAATATACCTTTGCTGCTACCATTGTTAGGAGCCGTGATGGCTCAGCGGTTAAAGACATTGAGCTTGTCAGCTGATAGTCTGGGTTCGAGATCTGAGAGCTGCTTGAAAGGGTGAGTTCCCATTACTTGCCCCAGCTCCTGCCCATCTAGCACTTCAAAAGCATGCAAATGCAAGTAGATAAATAGGTACCACTTTGGTGGGAAGGTAACAGCGTTCTGTGTGCCTTTGCTGTATAGACTGTATAGTCATGCTGGCCATATGACCATGGAAATTGTCTTTGGACAATGCTGGCTCCCTTGGCCAAGAAACGGAGATGAGCATCGCACCCTAGAGTTGGACATGACTGACAGGGGGAAACTTTTATCTTTTTACTACCATTATTAGTGGCAATAAACACATTTTCACTGTTATGGGGGGAAGCGTTGAAGCAGGATTTGGGGTACAAGAAGAACCTGCACCAGAAGGCAGGACAAGCAGCCATGGATGGAAACTAATCAAGGAGAGAAGCAATCTGGAACTAAGGTTTCTAAGTGTCATTGCCAGCTTCGGTGGAAGTTTATTACACAGTTTAGTACCAGATGCCAATAATTGCTTAGATCAGTGGTTCTCAACCTTCCTAATGCCGTGACCCCCGCCCCGCCACCGCGACCCCCTCCCCTCACGCGATGAGGTGACAAAGGGGGCGTGGCACCAAGATGGCGGGCTAGCGCGCGCTTAGGCGACCCCTGTGAAAGGTCGTTTGACCCCCAAAGGGGTCACGACCCACAGGTTGAGAACTGCTGGCTTAGATGGTCTGTTGTTTCGCAGACGTACAGTATCTGGTTAGCTTTTATTGGAAACGAAACGCGAGATTAGATCAGAAATTGGAAGACTTGGACTATTTCATTTGGACTTTTTTACTAGAACCCAAAGGCCTACCAATCCAATCCTGTTACAAAAGAAAACCCAATCAAACATTTGTGACTTTACCAACTACTTTTGGACGACGACGATGATGATGATGATGTTATCCATCCAGTCGTGTCCAACTCTTGGTGATTCTATGGGCCAGGTGTCTCCATATCTTCCGATCTTGCATTGCTTCTTCAAGTTTTTCTATGCTCTGGCTGGTGTCAGCTTTGATGGTGTCCAGCCATCGTATTCTTTGGCAGCCTGGTTTCCTTTTACCGCTAACTCTTCCCAGCATAATTGCTTTCTCCAGTGAATTCCTCTGCAAGACATGGCCAAAATAAGTGAGACGCGGTTTTGTGATTTTTTTTCTCTCTCCTTTCAGTGACATGTCTGGTGTTACTGGCATTCCACTACTTGCTTCTTGGTCACCTTTCCTGTCCAAGGAATACACAGGAGCTTTCTCCAGCACCACAGCTCAAAAGAGTCTATTTTCTTCCTGTCTTGCTTATTTAAGGATAAGATTTTATTTTGGATTGAAGATTTTGTTTTGGATACCAAATGATCTTGGTTCAATGCCTCCCTTTGGCATTTTTTATTTTTGTTTCCCAGTTATTTCTAGCTCTTCTCCTTGAAGATTGGGAATATAGCCTACTGTAGCTGGTGGACATTCCACTGATGTAGCTTCCAGTTTATGTTCTTTTCCATTTATTGTTTTACACATCAATTCCATCAATGCTTGTAGTAGATCTTTACACTTTGTTAAAAAAGAATTTCATCATGGACGGTTTTATTTCTGGACTAAAAGAAGAACAGAGATGTGGCTCCCAATAATGACAGTGAAAGGTGTTGATTCTGCTTCCATTCTTCCCCCAAAACATGACTCTCAAAATGTGATTGTGTGACTGTGGGGAGGTCACAAATTATAAACAACGTAGATATCATAAAATAGAAACTGAGCTGCACAGCATTCTCTAAAAGAGTAGATTTCATTAACAAGGAAAGTCAACGCAAGGTTGATGGGCTTAAGAAGATTCTAGGTTGCAATAGGACAGGGGTGTCAAACTCGATTTCATTGAGGGCCATATAAGGGTTGTGTTTGATCTCGGGGGGCAGGGGTGGGCGTGGCCATGATGGGTGTCACTTATGTCGGGAGGGCCTGTCGTGGCCTGAGTGCTCTGTCAGTGAAAACGGGCTCCCGAGCTCAGTTTCCGGCTGTGACGGCCTCCTGCAACCCTCTGCCAGCGAAAACAGAGCTCCATTTTCGCTGGCAGAGGCACCATGGGCCAGTCCTTCGCTGCTTCCAGAGCAGCCCTGCGAGCCAGATCTAAGCACCCCATGGGCCAGATCCGGCCCCCGGGCCTTGAGTTTGACACCCGTGCAATAGTTCATTTAAAGAGAAAAGAAAGCTGGCTTCCCAATCAATTTATTGTAAAATCTATTAGCATTCTTTAACCTTGATTTTAAGTTTATGGTATCAGAACCAAAAATCAGAATAATCCTTAGAAACATCCAGCTTTTCAGTGGTGGAGGGGCCATGTTCTAATTTCCTGATAGATGAGCCAAAACCTGCAATTAAAAACAGCCGATGTGATTTTGAGGCAGATCCTATCATTTGATAGGTCACCTCCCGATTCCACCAGAGGTGGGTTCCTGTCGGTTTGGATCGGCTCTATAGAACCAGTAGTGGGAATTTCCCCCCACTCGGCGAACCGGCAGCGATGGCCGGCTGGACATGCCCCTGAACCGGCTCTCTCGGCGGCGCCATAGGCACCGCCATCTTGTTTTTTGCTTCTGTGCACACGTAGAAGCTGTTTTTTGCTTCTGCGCATGTGCAGAAGCTTGGATTTTAGCACTGCGCATGCGCGCAAGTGCACGGCGCGCCCACGCAGCGCGCGAGGAAGCGAACCAGCAGCAAGGTAAGTTAGAACCCACCCCTGGATGCCACCTATTTTAAAAGACAGAGAAGTGCAGGATATTTGTTATTTCTTGTTCTGACCTAGGCTTCCTGATAAATCATAAATCACAAACATAGTCCCAAAAAACCTCTTCTTATTTCAACGGCTGTGAATTATGTTCATTCATAGCCGTAATAAGTCCCAAACAGTTTTAATTAGTCCGATAGAAGTCTGCCATAGTCTTTCAGGAGAAAGCTGATAATCACCCACCTTTATCTTCCTTGACACGCTGCCAAAGACCTAATTGGCAAGTAGCTTTGCAAGGCCAAAACGGAGTACAGATTCAAAACGGAGCTGCTGAATTACACTGAACAGAAATGAACCAAGTTGCTTCCTGCAATGCTCACATCCGTTTGCTCCTCTTTTATGTCCTATGGGAGGGGCCAATCATCTCCAAGCCTTACTCCTGAGTAGCCCTTTTCTTCCTTAATGGTTTTTGCCTTCTGGCAGCTTTGCACATGCACGCATTGGGAACAGGCTCCCCCCGTTCCTCTGCCTCACTGCTGTCAGCCTCTGGAGGCTCCAGAGTCAGCACAGAACTCCCAGATGGCCCTGGCCCCATCTCTGCCTCCGACACAGAGCCTTCTTCTCCAGACTCCAGGACTGGCCCATGTTCCTCCGCAGCCTCCTCGCTGTCTGACTCTGCTGCTAGCTCCGCAGGCTGCTGGCGGACCACCACATTTCTTTTTCTTGCAGTGCCCTATAAATATGAGACGGAGGGGGTCTGTCTCAATGCTAAAACCAATTGTGCAATTTGAATGAGAAAATGGGGCATTGGAAATGCCATCAGGTCAGCCTAAGGGAGGCATGAAAATAAATAAAACGATGAACAAAAGAAATCTGTTCCATCACCCTAGAAGTTCATCCTAGAAGAAGAGTGCAATTTATCTCTTAATTCATCAGCCACCCCCAGTGTGATACACCCCCACTGATGCCTTTTTCACACACCCTTTAAATCACATTATGGATTCTCCTCTTCATCAAACCAGCAAACCAGTTTTCATTCACGGAGATTGAAGTCCCGTGTTTTTGTCTGGAACGAGCACCACAATCCAGCATATTAACTTTTCCTTGATCGTGGCATAGTTTCTCCACTGCTCTATGCTTATTGTGGATTGTGGTATGAACCTGTACAATTGTTAACTGAAACAAAGCATGGCTTATGAACTCAATTAATGTTATTCAGAGGAGAGATGGCAGTCACCGCTTATGTCAACAGTGCAATCCCATCAACATTCGTGACAGTGCAGTGGTTAAAATGTGGTATTGCAGGCTAACTCTGCCTGCAGTTCGATCCTGACTGGCTCAAGGTTGACTCAACCTTCCATCCTTCCGAGGTCGGGAAAATGAGGACCCAGATTGTTGGGGGCAATAGGCTGGCATTGTAAACTGGTCAGAGTACGCTGTAAAGCACTATGGAGCAATATGTAAGTCTACGTGCTATTGCTATCCAGCTCAAATTATGGTGGAAAACATTTTCAGGTTATTTGAATGCCTCTCTTGAGTAATGTTTTGTATCTTGTAAATGCATATGAATTGCTATTGTATAAATAGTCCTTTAGCTTCATCTAATTGTACACAGCTGCACAAACCTGTTTGCTCAATATTTAGGAAGCCAACGAGCCATGCTTTTACAGACATTCCTGGATTTTAAAAATTCTTGTTTATTCCAAAGAGTTGACTTTTCCCAAACTTGGTCAATTTATTTATTTCTTTTCCCTGGCAATCACTGGAAATGAATCTACTTAACTTAATGTGCTGCCTTTGCTAAACCTGGATCTTGTAATTTACTCTTCATTTACAGAGTTCTGCACTGGTTAAGACAGAGAAATTAATTGCAGAAGAGAAAAATTAACTAAGGATTATTTTATAAAGACACTATATTATGAGCATGTATCATATGGAATCTCATCTGTATCCTTTACGAATTTACTTGGAAGCAAATTTTACTGAACTTCTTATGACCTGCTTCTAAGTAGACATCCATAAGATTGCATTTTACAATGTAGTCATTTCTAATGGTGAATGATAATCACATAGTACGTTTCCCTGTCATTTTCCCATAACTGAGTTTTATTATGAACACATTCCATGTGAGATCAGATTTCAGTTGACCTATAGTTTATTCTTTTAAGATCATGGTTACACAAAAGCTAATAAGGAAGTAGCCCATTTATATAATAAAGTATCAGTAAGTAGAAATTAAATGTCACCTACTGGTTAACATGTTCATCCTATCGTATTGCTCAACAAGCAGATCATATGTCTTGCGTACAGAAGTTTGTTATTGTTCAGTCACTAAGTTGTGTCCAACTCTTTGCAGTTACTTAAATTAGTAACACGGTTTGTTAAGCGAATCTGGTTTCCCCATTGACTTTGCTGGTCAGAAGATTGCAAAAGGGGATCACATGACCCCGGGACACTGCAACCATCATAAATGTGAGTCAGTTGCCAAGCATCCGAATGTAAATCACGTAACCATGAGGATGCTGCAACAGTCATAAGTGTGAAAAATGTTTCACACTTTTTCCAGTAATGTAACTTCAAACGGTCTGAGAACTATTGTAAGTAGAGGACTATATGGGTTGCAGTCATTTTGACTTATAAATCTGAGATTCAAACAGGAACTGGTTATACAAAATGCAATGAACTCAGGCCAACGAATACGGAATTAGACATTAGTTCATGAAAGAATTTGTCTTCCAAATCAAAAGTATCTTGCCTTAAATCAGGCATGTCCAACCCACAGCACATGGGCCACATGCAGTCCTGGACAGCTAGTAATGTGGCCCCACAAGATAATAAAAAATATTTTAAAATAAAGGAAGTTTATTATTTACTATATTTACTATATTGTTTTAGTTGTTATTAACCATATTATATAGTTTATATCTGGCCCAAGACAATTTTTCTTCACTCAATGTGGCCCTGGCAAGCCAAAACGTTCATTTGTTTATGAAAATGTATATGGTTGCCCAACTCACTCTCATTAGCTCTAGGCTGTTTACAAAGATTAAAAAAACCTCATAGAAATAAAAATAAAAAGCGATAATCACTCCCACCAGTGATAACAATCAGTCGAACGAGCCACTTGATGGGCTTCATCCCACTCTGGGGTCTCGAAGCCCATCACCAAAACCACGTCTTTTAGGGCCTTGTAATAGAGTGTCAAAGTGGGGAGGGGAATGATGCTCTATAGGGAGGGGAGACACTATAGAGAAGCCCTTGTTTTTGGTCCCACTAGATCAGGAGTGTCAAACTTGAGTTCATTGAGGGCCGCATCAGGGTTATGTTTGACCTAGGGCAGGGGGCGTGGCCAGGGTGGGCGTGACCAGCTCAACGTCACTCGTGTCATGGGCGCCTGTGATGGCCCGAATGCTCTGCCTGCGAAAACGGACTCCCGAGTTCCATTGTCGGCTGCGACGGCTTCCTGCAATCCTCTGCCGCGGGCCTCCCAAGCTCCATTTTTGCTGGCAGAGGGTTGCAGGAGACCGTCGCAGCCGAAAACAGAGCTCGCCTTCCCGCGGCCCTCCCAAGCTCCACTTTCACTGGCAGAGGGTTGCAGGACATCGCAGCCGAAAACGGAGCTTGCAAAGGCCGCAGGTGGCCCTCCTGGGCTCCGTTTTCGCTAGCAGAGGCACCGCAGCCCAGTCCTTTGCTGTTTCCAGGGCAGCCCCGCAGGCTGGATCTGGGCCCCGGGCCTTGAGTTTGATACCCCTGCACTAGATGGAGAGAGGACTTGCAGCATCCCTTGCCTCCCCCCTCTGGTAGGTAGGGTAGATGTGACCAAGAGAAAATGGTCTTTCAAATAATCTGATCCCAAGCCATGGGGACCACCATGCCTTAAATCTTCAGTGGTTGAAGAGAGACCTTGGGAGAAGACCACCCTGTCCATCTTTCTGAATACATGTGATTCATCTGGCCTCATCACTTAATTAAGGCAGAGTCTCACGGATTGCTTTGAAACAATTATTCCCAGGTTTCTTTCCACCCAAGTTAATTATCCTTCCTGATATGAGGTGTCCTCTTGATTGTTTATGTACTGCATTCCCTCTCCCTCCCTTTCCCAGCCTCCCTATGATCTTATGCACAGTCTTATAGCCAGTGCTTGTTACATTAAAATTATCCACAAGAGTTGCCAGTTTTTGTTCAGTGGTGTTTATGGTAAGGGGGTTATTAGTTTAGTTGTGACTTGTTAACTTCCTTGTTGTGGGTCTTGGAAGAGTTTATAGTTCATTGCATTGTTGGATTAAGTGATTGTTATTTTATTTTTGTCGTGCACTTCTTTTTATCTTGCTATTTGAGTGAATTATATCATGGGCAATTGAACTGATTATAAATAAAATAAATTCTTCATTCCATTCAGATCACTGAATTTAATCCAATTCAATTCAATGGTTTCCACTGGTACAAAAAAAAAATCAACTTAAATAGATGCTTTATAACGCTCAATTGGATCGATTTTTCTGAATTGATTTCCAAAATGTACTTTTACCCATGTTTGAAAGCCTTCCCAAGCTGTCAAATGGATTTATGGTTCTCTGACTTGATTCTGATGAATCATCAACCTGATTCAGAAAGCCAACTAAAGTGCCTTATTTAAACAGAAGCTATTCTGAAGTGATGCATTCCACAACTATGCCACTTGGATGCAAGTTATTAAAGGGTTCTTAAAATCATTTTAAGAATGATATGCAAATGAACACTGGGAACTGGGCAGTGGTGGGATTCAGCCGGTTCACACTGGTTCGGATAAACCGGTTGTTAAATTACCCACCAACCCCCGCTATCAAAGTGGATCCTGGGCGCTGAGCGGCGCTGCGCTGCAATGGAGAAACGACAATGGAATGGCCGGCACGAGGGAAGGAGGAGGCCGTTTTCCCTCTTTCTTCTCCCTGCTCCTCCTCTTTCCCTCGTGCCGGCCACTCCGTTTCCTGTTTCTCCATTGCAGCGCAGTGCCCAGGATCCACTTTGATAGCTGGGGGGAGGATTTAACAACCGGTTCGCCCAGGGTCAGGTTGGCCGTCGCGGGAGGCTCATCCCGCATGTGTGGCGGAGCTGAAGGATGGGAATGGGCCACTCCTCCCACGACGGCCAACCTGACCCTGGGCGAACCGGTTGTTAAATTATTTGAATCCCACCACTGGAACTGGGGATGACTTTCCAAGAGCGGATTGAAAAGTTTAGGATCACAGCAATTCCAGTGTTCCCCCCTTTTTTTATGCTGAAAGCAACAATGAAAGAAGCTAGTTCAATCAAACAGTATTAAAAGTTTCATTTTTCTCATTGTTTCTTATTCTGTACTGTGTGGTTCTCTCTGCTTCTGTAAGATGCACACAGCATAGCTAAGCATAGCAAAGCTTGAAGCACTCTGCACCTATTTTTGTCTGCATTTTTCTCAGAAGCATTCTAAGTAGGTGAAATCTTAATCCTGAATGATGTGACATATGTGCCCCCACCTCAATCCTTAATTTCTAGTCCTGCTCTTATATACCCATCTAGGAACAAGAAAGGGGCTTACAAGATTTGTTGGCCTTTTCACCACTTACTCTCATTCTGAAGAGCTGATAGCTGCTAAGTTGAAAGTCCTCTGGTAGATGTACCTTTTTTCATGTTTCTTCCATCTATCTTCAATCCCAGTTTTGAGATCATCTAAATGAATGTCTCCTTGATGTTGTCCTCCTTCAGTCCTCTTCTTCCCAGAACACACCTTCAAAGTCTTCAGAGTCCTCTTCCAGGCTCACCCAGCATTCAATAAATCCTAATTAGTGTCAACTTTTTGGTCTATTTTTAGACTTACCAGCCAACCTTCCTCTGAATAGAAAACATCAGACCAACAATCCATCTTCAAGAGCCACTAGAGATGTCTAGTCCATTCCAGCCATTGTAGGAGCTCTAACTGCCAAGGAGAACCTCCATTCTGAGCTTCTTCTCTCCAGAATATGAATTTAGCGGATCATTCTGGACATTTTAAAGACTTATAATTCTGTATTAGTCCTCCATCCTCCTAAAAGAGACTAAATTAAGTCCCATTCTTATACCTTACCAGCAAAGCAAAGCATAAAACTGAAATAAGTTTTTTTCAGTTACTAATCTCCTTCCTCCCAAGACCCAGTCCAGAATTCACACAAATATGGGGATATATGGTTGGAAAGCACCAAAGTTATGGTTATTTCCAGACTTGCCACAAACACATGACCAATCACCAATTTTAGTATAATGCAGTATGCTTAATGACCTATTTGATCTAACCAGGGATGAAATGCAGCCGGCTTCCCAACCGGCTCGGAAGTGCACGCGCCTTTATCCTGTCACGGTTTTGACCCTCTGCGCATGCGCAGAAGGCTTTGCGCATGCACAGAGAGTTAAAACCAGGACGTGACCGACGTCCGGGTGGGTGGGTGGAGCCTCCCGCCACCGCTGCTACCGGCTCGCCAAACCTCACACCACCACCGCTACCGGCCCACGCAAGCCGGATAGAGCCGGCAGCATTTCACCCCTGGATCTAACCTGTGGAATTCTTCCATAACCAAGGTGCAGTGCTGATCTCTGTATATAGCCAAATTTATTTCCATTAAAGTATCAATTATTTAAAAATGGAGTCTTTCTTAAAGCAAGCATTTTGCAACAAATATTGTTCCTGGGCAAAGAAATATCCCACATTTTTATATGGCCTTATGAGTTCATGAATTCATGTGGCCTTATTGATGATGCACTGATGAAGTCACCAGATGCACAGGTACATAACAAGCAGTATCTGGCTCAACAGTAGTAACTGTGAGAGGGATCTAGATGCCCTAAAGGACCACCACTTAAGTATGAGTCAGCAGTGTGCTGCAGCTGCTAAAAAAGCCAATGCAGTTTTGGGCTGCATCAACAGAGGGATAGCATCAAGATCACGAGAAGTGATAGTAACACTTTATACTGCACTAGTGAGGCCGCACCTGGAATATTGTGTTCAGTTCTGGACATTATGACACAGAAAAGATGCTGAGACCCAGGGGTGGGTTCTGGCTTACCTCGCTGCCGGTTTGCTTCTTCACATGCCGCGCGGGCGCACGGGCGCATGCGCAGTGCTAAAAACCCAGCTTCTGTGCATGCGCAGAAGCAAAAAGCAAGATGGCGGCACCGTAGGCGGCACCGAAGAGAGCCGGTTCGGGGGCGTGTCCAGCTGGCCATCGCTGCCGGTTCGGCGAGCGGGGGAAAATTTCCGCTACCGGTTCTATAGAACTGATCCGAACCGGCAGGAACCCACCTCTGCTGAGACCTTAGAAAGAGTGCAGAGAAGAGCAACAAGGATGATAAGGAGTCTGGAGGCTAAATCTTATGATGAACGGTTAAGGGAATTAAATATGTCTAGCCTAACGAAGAGACGGATTAGGGGAGATATGATATCTGTCTTCTAATACTTGAGGGCCAATCACAGAGAACAGGAGGTTGATTTACTCTCTAAAGCACCTGAGGGCAGAACAAGAAGCAATGGGTAGAAGCTTGTTAAAGAGAGATACAACCTTCCTGACAGTGAGAACAGTTAATTAATGGAACAGGTTAACTTCCAGAGTTGTGGGTGCTCCATCGCTGGAGGTTTTCAAGAAAAGATTGGACAACCCCTTGTCTAGGATGGCATAAGATCTCCTGCCTTGAGAAGGGGGTTGGACTAGAAGACCTCCAAGGTCTCTTCCAGCCCTATGATTCTAATTGGGTAATGAAACGTCTATAAGCAATCAACCAGCTCAGAGAGCACTCGCAACTTGTCTTATATTTTGAATGTTAAATATTGCTTAATGCCCTGAGCCTGATAGAGATAAATTTAAATAATTGAATGGTGCATGGAACCTGTAGGATATCACTACTTAAGATCTCCTTATCTTCCAGGCAAACAAACTGCAATAGTCATTCTGAAATGCCATCAAATGACCTCTTGTTCTGAGTGGAGTTGAACAGTTTAACAGTAAAGTTAAACAGAAAAAACCAACACAGGTGTGAAATAACACTTCCAATGCAAATACCGGAATTCTGGAAATTACATCTAAGCTGAATTCACAAGAGATGGTCTCTTGACTCATGAAACTAAATAAATATAGTTCTTTTGCTGACCCTTGCACTTAACAAGCATACAGAATCCAAATTCATATATAAGAGCCCTAAAGGTTTCAAATAGATACACAATAGCTTCCACCAGCTGTTTACTTTTCTTTGATAATAAATGCTCTATATCAGTGTTTCTCAGCAACTTTAAGATGAGTGGACTTCAATTTCCAGAATTCCCCAGTCAGTCATGCTCATCTAATAGTTGCTAAGGTTGAGAAATACTGCTCTATATTATATTTATAAAAGCTGGAATTAGTTGAATTGGTGATAATGGGGGTGGGGGTGGAAATCTAGCACTCATAATAGAGCAATACTTTTATTAGGGACATTCAAAAGTTCTTAAGTTCTCCATCATTTTTCTTACAGTAGGATGATAGATCGGTGGCTGTAGAAATTGAATAAATAAATAAAAAATAAAATCAAGGGCTGGAAAGACAAGTAACCAATTCCAAAATTGGTCCAGACGAGTTCTGAAATTTCAGTTCCAAATATGGAATTGTAAACTGCATGTGTTAATCAGTGGTCACCATAGACTTATACCTGGCATTAGATCTGAAATGCAAAGGCCATATTACTCCTAAATAAGTGTCCTGCACACATTTTGTAGTCTAGAACCCCAACTAAAATTTCCCTTGGTGACCACCAGCCTCCTCATCCATTTCTTTGTTCAAAAATAAGTGGAAATCCATCATAAACCAAAGCAAAGCACTTGCCTCAGGCCAGTGGTGAAATCCATTTTTTTTACTACTGGTTCTGTGGGTGTGGCTTGGTGGGCGTGGTGTGGCTTGGTGGGCATGGCAGGGGAAGGATACTGCAACATCTCCATTCCCACCCCACTCCAGGGGAAGGATACTGCAAAACCCCCATTCCCTCCCCACTCCTGGGGGAAGGATATTGCAAAATCTCCATTCCCACCCCACTCTGGGGCCAGCCAGAGGTGGTATTTGCCGGTTCTCCGAACTACTCAAAATTTCCGCTACCGGTTCTCCAGAACCTGTCAGAACCTGCTGGATTTCACCCCTGCCTCAGGCATTAACTTTATTCTGAGGAACAGTTTGGGGCCCTCAGGCACTCTTGGAAAACAAAATGCCGGTTGCCTGCAGTTCATAGAACTATAAACAAGAAAATCAAAACCCAAAAAAGAAAAACAAAACTAAGGTAGCAGATAAACCAACCTAAAAATGTACAAAGACGATATAGAAGCAACATCTAATAGAGCAGGGGTGTCAAACTCAAGGCCCATGGGCCGCATCCGGCCCGCGGGGTGCTTAGATCTGGCCCGCAGGGCCGCCCTGGTGTCTCTGCCAGCGAAAACTGAGCTCGGGAGGTCCGTGTGCAGCCCTCCTGAGCTCCGTTTTCGCTGGCAGAGAGTTGCAGGAGGCTGTCCCAGCCGATAACAGAGCTCGGGAGCCCGTTTTCACTGGCAGAGCACTTGGGCCACCACAGGCGCCCCCGACTTGAGTGACGTCAAGCTGGCCACGCCCACCCTGGCCACACCCACCCTGCCCCCCTGAGGTCAAACACAACCCTGATGCAACCCTCAATGAAATCGAGTTTGACACCCCTGTAATAGTGACTGGGGATAATAAAACACACTCATATCACAAAATGGCCCAACACATGGGAGAAAAATCAGCTCCTTACGGGTATACAGATGGACAGTTGGGCCAAGGCCATTCAAATCTCATTCCAGAGGGAAAGAGCAACCAACAGAGAAGGCACCCCTCCTGAATCCCAAGAGATACCCATGTCTCACATAACAGCAGCAACTCTGTACAACCTTGTCAGAAAGCCAAAACCAACTAAGAAAAGTTTCTAGGCGATAACCAGCACCTTGAATGAAGACCAGGAAACCCACTGAGAGCCACTGTAGCTTGCAAAGAAGCAATATTCCATGGGCATCCTGAGGCATGCCCATTACTAGCTATGCCACTGCATTTTGAACAACCAAACCAATTTCTGGATGGTCTTCAAAGACTTCCTCTTGCAGAAATCCAACCAAGGAGGTGACTTTCTCTGAGTGACCAGGAGCAAGATCCAGAAATAGAAGCGTTTGGTGCACAAGATAAAGTGTTTCAAAGGCTCTCTTGGCATGACCGCCACATGTTCTTCAACCAGGACCTACAGTCCAGGAGGACCTGCGAATTGTGCACTGCCTCCCAGTGAGAAAATACAATCCCATCTGGAATCAAGGGTTTGAAATCCCCTTTCCCATATATGCTCTGGGTACGTGCTTCTGTGTTCTGCCCTCTTGCACAAACCCCACCTCTTTTTAGTCCTGATGAAGTTGTCTAGTTGGGTAATGAAACGTCTGTAAGAAGACAACTAAGTTCAGAGAGCTTGGTTCAACCCTGAACTACAAATATTCACTTCTGTTGTGTTATAGCAATAGCAATAGCATTTAGACTTATATACCGCTTCACAGTGCTTTACAGCCCTCTCTAAGCGGTTTTACAGAGTCAGCATATTGTCCCCAACAATCTGGGTCCTCATTTTATCCACCTCGGAAGGATGGAAGGCTGAGTCAACCTTGAGCCTGGTGAGATTCAATCTGCCAAACTGCTGGTAGCAGGTGATCAGCAGAAGTAGCCTGCAGTACTGCACTCTAACCACTGCGCCACCGCGGTTATATGTCTCTGTGTTTGTAAGAGTGCACTAGGAAGCACAAAACAGGTTGCATCTGCTCTACTCTGGGTCATGTGCTTAGAAGGGAGCCCTTGGCAGGATCCCAAGCTGCTGCCAACAAATTTTAAAGAGATGAATAGATACAGAAACTGAATGGGTAGACAAGGTCCATTCACAAAATTTCCTCCCAGCATTCCACGGGCCTGGGATCAATAAACACGGTTCAAGGGCTCTGATTCCAATTAGTCCTGAGCCTTGAGTCTATGTCAGTGTGAGCATCCCTACCCCACCCAATCCCCACAGCTCTGGGGGGAAAATGTTATGGATGGGTTGCCTCCAGGGCAATTTCTTGGAGCCCATTTGGAAGTCTCCCGTTAAAGCAGATAATCTCTCAGGCTGGAAATAGTTGCCGATTGTGATGAATTAGCCATATGGCTTAATCAGACGAAATACCTGCCTTGCCTCTACCTCCTAATGAATGAAAACAGTAGGATTTCTTCAGTGAAAAATGCATGGGAGTGTGCCATTCATAAAAACATTCAATTACCCATATGGAGCCTATCCTGCTGTGACCCACATTCGCTAGGCTTTAGGAAAGAGAATGACTCCGTCTTCAGAAGCCTAAGACAGCCTCTACCCAGCGGGAGGATCTTCTTCAGTGTGTAAGGTGACATTTCTGCCTATAGATAGATAAAAATCTCCCTTGTGCTGGCAGCAAATAGTTCTGTATTCAGAATTCTATATTCTGAATCTATATATATATAAGCCAAATACCACTCACTCATCACGAAATCTCCAGAACCGTAAAGCCTACAAACTTGAAACTTGGCACGTATGTTCCTCTTGGCTTCTAGGTGCTCGCTAAGAAAGGATTTTTCGAAATGACCATCAGATCATTAGTATTTCTTATACAGTATTATATTAACACACTCTGATGCTAAGGAGTTAGACGTTCTACTCCCCCTCCCCACCTGAACTCTGTTCCAACTGCCAGTTGCCTTATATTACTATGCTCTGATGCTACCCCTTTGCTAAACTGGGTGTGGGTGTGGCCAGCGTGTGACTCGTCTGGCCTGCGGGAATTTAGACATTCTACTCCCCCTCCCCATCTGAAAGAACTCTGTTCCAACTGCCAGTTGCCTTATATTAACACGCTCTGATGCTAAGGAGTTACACATTCTACATAAATTTTCAAGCTTTAAGTGTCACTGTATCAAGCCCGATCGTAACTACTCATTAATTTTCAAGCTTTAACTGTCAATTTATCAAGCCCGATCGCAGTTTCGTAGCGAAGCACGGGTATCCAGCTACTAGTATAGAATATATCTATATTCAAAGATATTCCTCTCTGAAGGAGGAATATCTGATGATCTGAAGAAGCAGGCAGGAGGAATTTGGGCTGCGCAATTCCAAATGACCACTCGATGGCCCCAAGTGGCATGAGATTCTGCAACTCATTCATTGGGCCATCAAGTGATTCTTCAGAGAAGCTCAAGTCAAGTGGCCCTAAGCAAGACACCCCTTAGTTTTGGCTTGCTTTTTTAATTATGAGATTCCGCAACTTGCTGGGCCATCAAGTGATTCTCCAGAGCTTTGTAGCTCAAGTCAAGTGGCCCTAAGCAGGACATCCCTTAGTTTTGGCTTGTCGAAGCACCAGAAGGCAAGACAAGAAGCAAGGGTTGGAAACTAACCAAGGAGAGAAGCAACGGGAGAACTAAGGAGAAATTTCCTGACAGTGAGAGCAATTAATCAGTGGAACGGCTTGCCTTCAGAAGTTGTGAATGCTCCATCCCTGGAGGCTTTTAAGAAGAGACTGGACAGCCACTTGTCTGAAATGGGATAGGGTCTCCTGCTCAAGCAGGGGGCTGGACTAGAAGACCTCCAAGGTCCCACCCAACTCTGTTGTTCGGTATTCTGCTTATTTAATTACGATTGAGAAGGCCTTCTCGGATGTTTTGGCTATGGAGCTTAGTATTGTCTACAAGGAGAGGAAAACTGATAGCTTTCCAGTTATCACTAAATCACAGCTGCTAAAGTCCCTCACTGTTGGCAAGGACTTCTGAGAGCTGGAGATTATCCATACTTTTGCGGCCGCAGGATCTTAACCTCTGGTGTCAGATTCATTCGGAGAGCTAGCTCTTTGACATGGCTTCAGACCAGAATCCATTTGGAAACAGGAACATCTACCACTAAGCAATATCTCTTTAAGTCCTCTTTGCTGGAAGACCTTTTGGAGAGGTTAACCAACCATTGAACTAGGCAGAAAAATCGTAAACTCATAAATAAGAAAGAAGTCATAATAGCAAAACAAAAAATTTCTAATTCTGGGTCGTTACCGGTGATTTACAATCCCTCCTGAATGTTAACAGAAACCAGCTCATTGCTTTTTATTTACTTACAGCCTCCTCATCCTGAAATAGTTCCTAAAGAGCCACAACTATTCATGCCCTTGTATTCTAATACACAAAACACACTGTGATAGATGCAGATGTAGCCCTGCCTCTGTATCTACTTTAACAACATGTTGACTACGATGTCACTTGCAACGCAAGAGAAATATATACTTGGTGATTCTCCAATAAGATAAATGCCATTATCCGAGAACTAGAAGACCTCCAAGGTCCCTTCCAACTCTGTTATTTTGTTATTTATCAAGCAAATATAAGCCAGTCTTGATGCAAAAGAAGACATGAATCCTGATGAGAACATGTCTATTAAGAGAAAATCAAATTTAGGAGGTATCTGTTTGTTTCATAGTGTGTGTTCTTCTATAGAGGAGAAGTGTGTAAATTTACAATCTTAACACAAACCTATATCTCATGGTCACTTAGGATCTCAGTCAGGGGTGAAATCCAGCAGGTTCCGACAGGTTCTGGGGAACCGGTAGCGGACATTTTGAGTAGTTCGGAGAACCGGCAGCGGAAATTTTGAGTAGTTCGGAGAACCGGCAAATGCCACCTCTGGCTGGCCCCAGAGTGGGGTGGGAATGGGGATTTTGCAGTATCCTTCCCCCAGGAGTGGGGAGGGAATGGGGATTTTGCAGTATCCTTCCCCCAGGAGTGGGGAGGGAATGGGGATTTTGCAGTATCCTTCCCCCAGGAGTGGGGAGGGAATGGAGATTTTGCAGTATCCTTCCCCTGCCACGCCCACCAAGCCACACCTCGCCCACCAAGCCACGCCCACAGAACCGGTAGTAAAAAAAATTGGATTTCACCACTGATCTCAGTGTATCCTCACTCACCCTCTTCTTTGTAGTAGCTATTTTTGCTCCATAGTTTTTTAAAAACCAGAAAAAAAGCAAATAGCTGTATTGTGCAGTGATTGGGTTCCAGTGTTTTCTGTACTAATGAATCTGATTCATGACTTGCTTCATTTTGATGACGTACGCTTGTGGCACCTTTGATTAAAAGTTTCTTCTTCAAAGGAAGGTTCTTCCTCAGGTATTAGGGTGCATTCAGCAATTCCGGAGCCTGAGGTGTTCTTTTCATTATTCTTTCTTTTATTCAATAAGAGACTGTTTTTTCCTTCGTAAAAAGAATTAAATGAAACATGTGTCACTTCCCCAAACAAACGGTAGAAATTCACTACATAAATAGAAGGTAGGAGCTATTCACCACTCGTCCACGCAGAACAGGAAACAATAAACAGCGCAGAAGATGCAAGAAGGAAGTTACTAATTAATCCTGCAGGATATCTGTGCTAAATAGACATCTGTGAACTTATAATTACAGGTGGACTTTGTCTACATACAAGGCCGATGCTAAAGAAAAAACAGCAGGATCATTTTTATTCTGATTCTAGTGTCCCAAGATCGTCAGACTCCTGATGTGGAAGCAATGTGAGCTTGAAACAAGCATGACATTTTGCATTTCACCTTGTTATTCAGCATTCTAAGGTCATCTATTCAGTCATCCTTGATATTAAACTGCCTCTCTTCACCTCCCGAACATGCCCTCCATCTCCTAGGCCCAGATCTAAGCCCCTTTACTGTAGATTAGTCTGCTACTCGTCATTAAAATGCATCAGTACAGTAGCTGCAAAGGAAACCAGAGGGATTGAGAATTTTGCTGCTAACTATAGAAAAGGCCAAGGTGCTGAACAGCAAAAGGTACATGCATAATCAGTGCAGTCATTCATGCGAAGATGAACAAGGCAGATTACTCGCTTCCAGACATCATTAAACATTTATCCTTGGCTGTTACCTAGATAAGGACACAGGCAATTTATCAATACCGGGGAAAAGAGCAGTACTGTAGTCCAGAGGTGGGTTCCTCCCGGTTCGGACCGGTTCACCCGAACCGGTAGCGACCCGCTGGTGACGTCACGATGATGTCACCGATCCGGTTCGGTTGGTGCCGGTCCATGGGCGCCATCTTTTTTTTGCATTTTTTTTTTTTTTTCATTTTAAATTTTTTTTTCTTATGCGCAGAAGCTGAGTTTCCGGTACTGCGCATGCGTCGCCATCTTGTTTTCAGCTTTAATTTATTTTTTTGCACTGCGCATGTGCGCGCCCGCAAAGCGCGCGCACGCCCATGAGGCGCGGCCACACGGCGCGGGAGGAAACGAACCGGCAGTGAGGTAAGTTAGAACCCACCCCTGCTGTAGTCCAATGCGACAGTTTTAGTCTGTCCTAACTTATAGTGGTATTAAACCTATTTGTTAGAGCAGAGGTTCTCAACCTTCCTAATGCCGCAACCCCCACCCCGCCGCCGCGACCCCCACCCCGCCTCCTCCCCACGCGCAATAAGGTGACAAAGGGGGCGTGACACCAAGATGGCGCGCTTAGGCGACCCCTGTGAAAGGGTCGTTCGACCCCCAAAGGGGTCGTGACCCACAGGTTGAGAACTGCTGTGTTAGAGGATTTCATTATAAATTACTGATTTTATTTCTTCAGTCCAAAGCAACTCAGATGATCTCCTGACAGCAGCAACACGAATGATGCCAAATTGGTGATATGCACCCAATGATGTAACCAGGAAAAGTCCAGGATGACATATTTGTATCAGGTCATTTGATGCAAGTAGCTAAATCGTAGCATCGTTTATGAGATGATGTCGTTATGCATGTATGGTTATTTGCCCATCCTTCTCTTCCCCTGTGGATGTCCATGCAAAAGTTTTGTTCCTTGACTAGATAAGACCTCCTAAACTCTGAGATCAGCTATCACGTTCCCCTCTCAACTTTCTGTTCTGTAAGATGGTGATTTGTACAGCCATGTGCAACCATAGAGGATACTACTTGTCTTCAAAGACATATGTTCAGCTTATGGTGAATGAGTGATTTGAGTCTATGCACCCAGGAACTGAGAGTGAATTTCAAAATATGCTTCCAGGAATCTTCACATTTTCACTGGAGAAAGACAGGGTTTTCTTTGTGAAGACAGCCAAGTTGAAGAATTTACTTTTCAGGGAGTTTTTAAGGAGGAGGAGGAGGAGGAGGAGGAGGAGGAGGAGGAGGAGGAGGAGGAGGAGGAGTGAAATTCAAAATTTTTCCCTACTGGTTCTGTGGGCATGGCTTGGTGGGCGTGGCAGGGGAAGGATACTGCAAAATCTCCATTCCCACCCTACTCTGGGGCCAGCCAGAGGTGGTATTTGCTGGTTCTCTGAACTACTCAAAATTTCCGCTACCGGTTCTCCAGAACCTGTCAGAACCTGCTGAATTTCACCCCTGAGGAAGAGGAGTCCATACGAGTCATTACAGTATGTACTGGACTGTCTCTTCAATTTTTCGGTTTTGGACTGAGTTATTTAATTTGGGTTGGTGGTTCATTTTTTAAAGTTATGAGACACTTTGTGGCTTCCAGCTGCACACCTCTATCCAAAATCTACTTTCAGAATAATTGTGGAGTCTGTGCAAATGAGCTTCTCTTCCTACTCCCCCCCCCATGCACTCATCCTTACATGTTAGTGGTTTCCATGGCAAATTTCCATCTGTTTCTGACTGTTTTAACAGGCTTTTTAAATTAAGGCTTAACTATGTCAGTGTTCCAAGATTAGCTTTGTCTTTGAATAAACCATATGTCTCCTTGACAAATCCTGCTATGCCAATAACATGGAGTGGAAATGTTTAGAATCAGTTTTCACACATCTTTTTTGATTAAAAGCAAAGCAGTTAGGAGTCGCATAGGATAGGAATATTTGCACAAAAATTCAGTTCTCTTTATCTAATACAATTTTTGATTTTTGCATATAATTGGTCATTGTATCAATTAAATGGAGGGAAGAAGAGAATTAAAAAACAACAACAACCCTACCACTCCTTTAGTTTTCAATTATTTCTTGATTGATCAAACTGGGCTAACCATTATCTATGCAATCCAAAATGGATAAAATGCCTTTTTTTATTTCAAGCATGCTTTTATAAAGACAGAACTCTTCACTTGGCAGAAAGTTACAAGATCTGTTTATTTGAAACTGCAAATCCTTTGAAAGTAATATGGCATTCCAAATGCTTCAAAAGTTTGACCTTCACTTCAAGAAATGTATCCTCAACCCAACAGCCTAGCTACGCGATGCACAGAAATATGCTCACACGTACACAAAGAGTGGATTTGCTCATTATTGTAAGCCGTGTTTTGATATTTATTAAATAATTGGATTGGTCCACACCATTGAATAGACTCACACAACACACCGAAACCATAACCTGTGATCTACAAACCATGATAGTCTAATACAGGGGTCGGCAACCTTAAACACTCAAAGAGCCATTTGGACCCGTTTCCCATAGAAAAGAAAACACCGGGAGCCACAAAACCCTTCCTGTGCCTGACTATTTCCTGAGCGGCCACAAAACTAGCATATGTAGTTGAATTAAACATTCTGTTTTCTTCTGAAACTTTTCTTTTCTTGGATTTATCCATGGTTGGCCTACCGGGGGTCAAAAAGCTCAATAAATCGCGGGCCGGCGGGTATCACACATTGGCAGTTGTGACGCATATTTTGAGCGACAGGGAGCCGCAGCAGAGGGATGAAAGAGCCACATGCGGCTCCAGAGCCGCGGGTTGCTGACCCCTGGTCTAATATGACACACTATGCCAAACCCAAACTTATATAATACCTTTGAATCAACAATTCATGAAATAGTTCATGCAAGAATAATAAATCATAGTAGCAAATCCAGAACAAAAGACTAGCCTCTACTGGAAAATCTCCAGAGAGATTTCACCATCCTTGGCCATTATCTCAATATTAAATTGTTCTTATTGTCAAGAGGTTCCCCTAAGATTCATTTGAAATATACATTTCTGAAACTTAAATTCTTTTGATTTTTTCACATCAGCAATTTTGGGTATTGAAAACTCTAGCAAGGTTGAGTTGGAAGTTGAAGCTTCCTGTCTGTTGCATGTTAGTGTTTCTGAGAGGGGGGAACTGAATGGAAGCCAAGATTGTTCTAAATAGATTTCATAAGAGAAAGGAAATTTATTTACAAGAAATATGTTATGGGGAAAGGCAAACCTGGAAACTTGCTAACTACATCTTACTAGAAGAAGAGTCCAAGATAACGTGTCCCGTGTCTGTCTCTTGGATACACGCAGGTCGAGGATGGACAAAAAAGGGACACGGAGAAAACCTTTAATTCTTCCCTCCTACCAGTCACCTGAACAAGTGAATGTGTAATTGTAGCCCAAAAGCTCCAATATAAACTCTTAAGAGAGAACAAGAATACAATCTTTCCAAATTTGGTAAAATAGAGATTGCAAATGGGGTCTTGACCCAAAGTTCAAACCATCGCCGATGAGGTTGAAACTTCATTTACTTGCTTATTTCCTTCATATATATTATTTATAATAAGCAAGCCAAAGACAACAAGGGCTACATTTTTTCCGAGAGGTCTGCCTAAGGGCAGTATCTAAAAATCATGCGTAGAGGGCAATCCATTGACAAAATAGCAGAAGGTTGAGGGAAACATCATGTTATAAAATAGCTGAGACAAAGCCGCATGCACGACTTTCCAAGGGGCTTCTCACGAATGCTTCATTGCCCAGTTTCATCTCTTCTAGCTGGTAACGCCATACAAACAGATATTCCATTTCAAGTATTTTTTTTTCCACTGTATCCTTTTCCACTCAAGATTTGAGTCTGCACTTGATTCTTTGCCTTGAAGGCAAACGAGAGTTTTGAAGAATCTGTTTTCGCGAAGCCAATGGAATCCAGATGCCAGTCAAGAGTCTCCATCGCTGCTCTTTACATTTTTAAAAGGCTTGTTAATAACATTCGCACATTTAACGTTGCATGTTGATGGCCCATTTCCTCTGAGAATTTACCCTACATTACAATCTGCTTGTTTTATTCCAAAAATTGAACACAAAATACCGAGCTTGCTTAGCCTAGCTTTGTGGACTGTAACCATTTCAGATCAGTCAATTGCAGAAGAGGTTAAATATGAATGAGTCATGTTAAATAGTCTTCTTGTTTTTGTTGGTGGCGGCAAGAATATCAGTATTTGTTTAAACTATTTGGAGAAGTAGGACATGGTGGACTATTCTTGCTTAATTTTGATGTACACGTTGAATTCTCGAGCTATCTCATTGCACCAAGCTACCTACTGTAAATCTTGATTTTATCATATGTTTATTTTAGAATTTAGCATCTTTAGCATACATGCCTTTGAGTCATTGTTGACTCCTAGTGGCTGGCTGCCTGAACAAGTTCTTGTGGTTTTCTTGGCAAGATTGCAGAAGTGGTTTGCCACTGCCTTCTTCCGAGGGCTGAGAGAGAGAGTGACTGGCCCAAGATCATCCAGAAGATTAGGAAGAGTGGTTACAGGAATTGGTATGTCTAATTTAATAAAAAGGAGGTCATAGTAGTAGCAGTTCCAATATCTAAGGAGCTGCCACAAAGAAGAGCAGGTCAACTTATTCTTAAAAGCACCTGAAGGCAGAACAATAAGCAATGGATGGAAATTAAACAAGGAGAGAAGCAACCTAGAACTAAGGACGAATTTCCTGACTGTGAGAACAATTAATCAGTGGAATGACTTGCCTCCAGAAGTTGTGATGCTCCATTACTACAGGTTTTTAAAGAAGAAATTGAACAACCGTTTTAAATAGCAATAGCACTTAGACTTATATACCATTCCAGTGCTTTATAGCACTCTCTGAGTGGTTTACAATGTCAGCACACTGCCCCCAACAATCTGGGTCCTCATTTTACTGACCTCGGAAGGATGGAAGGCTGAGTCAACCTTGAGCTGGTCAGGACTGAATTCCTAGCTGTGGGCAGAGTTAGCCTGCAATACTGCATTTGAACCACTGTTCCACCACGACTCTGGTATAGAAATGGTATAGTTTTGTGCTTCAGTAGGAGGTTGGACTAGACGACCTCTAAGGTCTCTTCCAACTCTGTTATTCTAATTCTTTTGTGTGTCAGTTGTTTTTGTTACTAAGGCAAGAATAGAACTCGCTGTTTCCCAGTTCCTAGCCTGATGCCTTAACCACACCACCAAACCGGCTCTCGTGATAATATACAAATTTAATAACTTTAGAAGTTATTTAATAACTAAGAAGCTAATTACAATGAAAAGGAGACAAGGTCTGCGCATTATACAGATGGAGCCACTGGTTTTTTTTTTTTTACTGATGAGGTGTAGTATGTTGGGTGAATGAAAATTCTGACATACACAACAGCTATTTCCTGTTCTTTCATCAGAATAAAATGTTTGGGAAGGATGTTACAGCACTTGTTCATGAAAAGATGTATAAAATGGATTATACGCCTCAAAGGGGTGCTAAACTGGAATATTAGTTATAAAAAGGAACTAATTTCTGGATACAATCTTCTGCAGACCTAATAAAGTGTTTTCACTACTCTTCCAGAAAGAAGAATGTCAGGGTTCCAAGTAATACACCCACAGCAAACAGAACTCCAAGGCAAGTAGATTCCTCAAAGAATGATTTTATTGGATACATCGTATTGGCACAATCTGGTGAAAACCGACTCTGAATGTTCCCGTGGTTTTCACCTAATTAAAAGTTTTTCCCCTTTCCCAAACAATCAGTCACATGGTCCAATCAAGGTGTCGTCCGGTTGCCTGGTAACCTCACTCCTCCTCTCTCCAGTCACCTGTGGGAACGTCCTTGGTTCCCAGAAGAAAGTATTTTGTTTTGGCTACAAAACCCCAGCTATTTCTATTCCCCCCTCCCTATCCCTCAGCTCCAGTGTGGCAACACTGAAGCTTCACAATGGCTTCGGTCAGGTTAGCTTCAGGGTTGACAAAGAGTCAGAGAAAACTGCTTCTGAAAATAGATCCTTGCTGAGTATTGCTTTTTGAGAATTTTGTTGCTATGGATGAGACGCTATTGGACCCTAACAATAGTACCAAGAACAGTCATTGGATCAACCTGAATGGAGGTGGTTGAAAGTAGCAACAGGCCTCTGTGCCTAAGGAAAAATCCAGAAAACCAACTGTTGGATAGCAGCCACGTTTTATATTTCTCTTTGCTACCATTTCCTGATTTCCCAGATATTTGCAGCCCTAAGCAGCTAAATTTTGTTGCAAATTGAGCAGCCCGAACCTAACTGCGACGATCATCTGCTCTGCATACTTAATCAATTAATAATTGTAATAGCAAATATTTTGGTTTGTTTTGAAAAGGAGCCTTAATTGAAAGCACAAGGGTTGAGAGCTGCCATACATGTATGTGTTATTTGTTTATGGTGTTATTTAATCTTCTGGGCTGTGCAGGTTTTGTGGTTGTCGAGAACCAACCTAGAACTAAGGAAAAATGTCCTGACAGTGAGAACAATTAATCAGTGGAACAACTTGCCTCCAGAAATCGTGGGTGCTTCACCTCTGGAGGTTTTCAAGAAGAGATTGGACAGCCATTTGTCCAGAATGGTATAGGGCAGTGATGGCGAACCTTTTTTGGCTCGGGTGCCAAAAGGGTGCGCGTGCGCACGATAGCGTGCATGCGCGTGCCCACACCCATAATGCAATGCCCTCCCCCCGTGCATGCACACACACACACAAACACGCTGCCCCCCGCGCATGCATACAACCCCTGCACTGCCCCCAGTACATGCACACAGGCCTCACTGAAGCCTCCGGACTTCTGGTAGGCCCGTTGGGCTGTTTTTCACTCTCCCCAGGGTTCAGGGAAGCCTCCTGAAGCCTGGGACGGCGAAAAATGGCCCAACGGGCCAATCGGAAGTTCGGAAACAAAACGGAAGTGGAGCTGCCCTACTACTTACCTTCAGATAGTTGCAACCAGGCTTCGCACACCTCACCCCATTTCTTCTGCAGCCGGCAAAGCTTTCCTGAAGGCCTCTGCAGCTGATAACAGAGCTCCGGTTCGATCTGGAGCTCTGTTATTGGCTACAGAGGCCTTCAGGAAAGCCTTGCGACGCACACAAGTGAACTTCCGGTTGGCCTGTTGGGCCGTTTTCGCCATCCCCAGGCTTCAGGAGGCGTTCCTGAAGCCTGGGGAGAGCGAAAATGGCCGAAAAGGCCAAAAATCAGCTGGCCAGTGCGCGCATGCGCACTGGAGCTGACATAGGGCAACGCCTCGCGTGCCCTCAGATATGGCTCCGCATGCCACCTGTGGCACGCGTGCCATAGGTTCGCCATCACTGGTATAGGGTCTCCTGCCATGGGCAGTAGTTGGACTAAAACAAGGGCCTTACAATCCTATTATCCTATGTTCTAGGACAGGGGTGTCAAACTCAAGGCCTGTGGGCCGTATCCAGCCCGCAGGGTGCTTAAATCTGGCTCATGGGGCTGCCCTGGAAACAGTGAAGGACCGGCCTGTGGTGCCTCTGCCAGTGAAAACAGAGCTCGGGAGGGCTGCATGCGGCCCTCCCAAGCTGTTTACATTGGCAGAGGGCTGCAGGAGGCCATCGCAGCCGAAAACGGAGCAGAGTGATGTCAAGCTGGCCACACCCACCCTTGGCCACGCCCCCAACTCTGATGCGGCCCTCAATGAAATCGAGTTTGACACCCCTGTTCTAAGAGGAGCAGAGCCAACGGTAGGACGGCAGTCCAGAGAACAATTGGGAAAGTTAGCAAGAGTTAAGTACTTGTGCTTTCATAGTGAAGTGTACAGGATTTTTCATTCAGTGATGACAGTCTGTTTCTTTTCATTCTCACTGGTCAGGGGTCATCAATCTTGCCAAAGGAGAGAGCCTGCATCGCAGAGAAGCACAAACAATTCATCACAGGGGGAGGCAATTGTCAGATTAAATGGTATTAAGCCAGCCAAGGTTCGGCATGCAATTGGAAGACGGTAGCAGGGCTAAGCTCAATTGTACGTCTATTTGCCCTGAACAGAAGAACTGTCCAAGATCATTCCCTTGTTGGACGATTTTGTCTCTGAAAACAGACATTTGGGTTTTCAGGAGAGAAGTCCAGGTATAACTTGAGTTCAGAGACTCTGCTTATTTATTCAAGTCTTTTCAGAGAGTAGCTGAACCCAGCTCTATGTTGAGTGGGAAACAGAGAAATTCGAAATTTGGGGAAAACGGCTTTGCCTCACAAGTCTCCCCCCCATATATTAGTAAATGGAGAAGACATTTTAGCCAAAGGCACACTCTACATCAGATTAAATTAAATTACCAGGGCACTTAAAATACATTCCTGAACACCAAACAGCCCAACTTGGAAGTCTCTTTGGACTCTCTAAATTCCCTGTATGTCTTACCTAATTCTACTTTGTTTTCAAAATGTTTTTCATTCAAAACTAAACACGGAAAACATGTAAACATGTGCAGCTAAGCATCAACTTCATTACCAAGCATTTATTTGAGGTATATCCCACCTTTATTTTCAAGGCAATGTACAGGTTTTCCTACACGTCTCTGTTTTTGTGAGTTGGCCTGAGAGTGTCAGCTTTTATGCATAAGGGAGGAAGACTTCAATCTCCTACCGTGTTTCCCCGAAAATAAGCCCTCCCCCCGAAAATACCATTTCCTCTGGTTAAAGTTAGGGAGACAGAGATGGAAATCAGGTAAGACGGCAAGACACCCTTCTTGCTCCATGCACCCCAAAATAATAAGACCTCCCCGAAAATAAGGCCAAGCGCTTATTTCGGGGTTCAAAAAAAAATGAGACTTATTTTCGGGGAAACACGGTAGTTAGTCCAACACTTTAACCAATGAACCGAATTGGCTGTCATGATTTTCTGCTCTAAGTATACTGTAGAGGCATTTGGGTGGGTGGGGGGGATGCTGTTGGTTACAGCCCAGTCAAACGTTGCCTAGGAAAAGAGTACTTGGAAAACTGCATAGGGTGATCTCAGCCATTTGCCTTCTGACAACTGGGTGTTTTTGTCCTTCACAAACATCCTTCAAAGGGCCAGATTAGTACACTTTGGAAGAAAATGGAAGCATTCAGATTTATAGCAGGTGGTAGAACTAAGCAACCTTGGCTGATGTTGAAAACCTAAGCAGGTGAAACCCAGGAAAGATGGCTGCGTAGACTGGAAAGTTGAAAAAAAAAGAATTCTTGGAAGGCCCAATTTTCAGATGATTTCTGTTATCGTTAAACACAACTCTACACGTGTCCATAAAATCACTAGGATTTGAGGCTGACTTGAGACTTTGTGATAGCAGAAGGCATCAAACTAGCCGGCTTTAACTTCTCTTTAAAAAAGGAAAAGTAAATAAGCAAGGTGAATATTGAAACATGGTTTCTATTTGAGTAGACCTTTAAAAAAAAAAAACAACACCCTGAAGAAAGGCTCATTTGTTGTTCAGGAATGCATTTTAAGTGCCCTGGTAATTTAATTTTCCATTGCCAAGCAGAGTGGTTGTTAAACGACTTGTGCCCCATTTTACAACCTTTTTGCCACAGCTGTTAAACAAATCACTGCTTCCCCCATTGACTCTGCTTGTCAGAAGCTGGCTGGGAAGGTTAGAAATGGTGATCACATGACCCCAGGACAGTGCAACTGTCATACATACGTGCCAGTTGCCAAGCACCAGAATGTTGATCATGTGACCATGGAGGGATGCTGCAATGGTAGTGTGAAAACCGGTCATAAGTCACTTGTTTCAGTGCCATTGTAACTTTGGTCACTAAAGAAATGGTTGTAAGTCGAGGACTACCCATAGTTATTTTTCAACGAAATAAGTTAATCCTGGCCTTTATTCTGGTTTTTTTAAATCTCATTTTTATTTTGAAATCTTGCCTTGGGATCCTTTGTAATGGAAAGTGGTATTGCAATATTTTAATATATAAAATTCTAGCTTTATTTGAACAGAAAAATACATGATTTACATAGTGTGCTCCAACATTTCCAATAGCCCGTTGCAGTAAATGACATTCAGAACCTTAAACCGTAGTTGCATTTGCTTTCTTTTATTAGAAAAAATACTCCAGCAAAGTCTACAATCATCTGTCAATTATGAATGGCATACAAGAGATTCATGAAACAATAAGATTTAAAAAAAATACAAATTCAAACTATATCTGAAAACATCTATTTGGCAATGTTATACTTCTTAAAGAAAGGGAACCCAAGCAATTACAGATGACCATTTAATGAAGATAAAGCAGTAACGGAAGTGCTTAAGCAAAATTAAAAAGAAAAGACAAAACAAACGGCATCTGTTTTAAATAGTTAACATTGCCACAGATCTTTATGAAATACCATTGTCAAACAACTACAGTATTCCAGAACCATTCCATGTCAGCAGTGCTTCTAAATCTGCACTATAATAAAATTTAAATGTTTGTGAAAACATTCTAAATCCACCAGGAACCAAACAAGCATTTTACCTTCATTAAGGCAGCTCTCCTTATACAATTTGGGGGGAAAAACCAACAAACCCCAACTTCTATCTCCCAAAACTTTAGACTTTAATTTACTTGCTGTTTAATTAAAAAAAAATAGTGTAAAAAAAGTCGCTGTAGTAATGCAAAAAAATAAAATAAAATAAAATAAAATAAAATCCTCCTAAACAGGAAGGGTTAATCATGCAGTTTGACTGCATATAGATAGCCACCTTCTTATTAAGTCATTTATTTTACATTTGTTCCTTCCAACAAGCAAGGAAAAAGATTGATTTCATATCCATATTCAGCAGTGAGGTGCTATAAACCTTCTATGGATATTATGCATCCTTCAAAGATTTCTGAAAGGATATCTAATGTGTTTTGTTCTTATTAACAGTAGTATAGAGTCTCTTAGAAATCCAAGAGTCATATTATTGTTAAGAAAGGTGCTTGCTTTAAACAAATTCTGGCAGCGCTAATGACATACAATATCCTTCAATATTATTTCTACCATAATATATACATTTTAACTTCCATGCCTCTAGGAAAAAACATCTACATTTTGTGATATAAAAATATATTACAAATCTGCAAAACTATTTACAAGCAACGTCCCGTTCTCTATATGCAACTTTTTTTTTTTGTCTCAATACAAGACAAACAAGGTACACAAGTTTTCTATTCCTGTAGGGTTAAAAAAAATTTCGTAATTCCTTGCTTAATAAAGTGAGGAAGCAATTTAATTCTTTTCATAGCCAACTTTGGTGCATAAACGATTGTATTTTTAAATAATTCTTTTTAAAAAATACTTTTTTTTTTTTGGACAAACAGAAACATTTAGGCCAAAAGAAGGGAAAGGGAGGCAATATAATCTTTAAAAGCAAGCTGGAGTTTTAAAAGCCAAGTAGAATATAAAACCAATGTTGTTCTTTTTTTGTATAGATATTATTAAAGTCTGATTAATATACAGTAATATCTTATGAAGAGGATCGGATATACAGCAACACCTAACATTGATCAACCTCCCCTGAAAATATATATATATCTATATA
>QLTV01003454.1:140084-186286 GCA_003457575.1 Thermophis baileyi
GATTGGACACCACAAATTCACTAAAGTGACAACGGAAACGGTCCACCAAGAATTCTCTCTAGCTGTTGCTTATCAATGATGAGATTTCAAGAGTTTGCTTACCAGAAATAATAATAATAATAATAATTAAAAAATTAAAAATGTAACAACGGCCAGGATGGTTTTCACCTGGCAATTCAGCGGTTGCCAGTTCATCCAATACAAGTTTACAAAGAGTCTTGAAACAAGTTGAAACAACTTGTTTTGAAACAAGTTTCAAAAACAAAAACACTGGTGAGCATGCCAGAGAAGCTTCACCATTGTACCGTCCCATTAAAGGTATGTTAGACATTTATATATAATATATTCCATAGATGCTTCAACTTCATTCACAGAATGGTTAGACCAATCATAGGCTGGCAGCAGTTGGGCACAGAGGGGGTGGGTGTGCCGTGTGTGTGTGTGTGTGTGTGTGAGCGAGAGAGAGAGAGAGAGAGAGAGAGAGAGAGAGAGAGAGAGAGAGAGAGAGAGAGAGAGAATATGGAGAGAGAGCAGTCAGTGAGAGAGAGAGAGAGAGAGAGAGAGAGAGAGAGAGAGTGGATGAAGGTAAAGGACTCAAGGAATGTGCAATTCTAATTCCATGGTCAGTGACTAAGACGGTAGGTTAGGTGCCCCCACCAAGTCGATTTTTACCTCTTCAACCTCTTCTGTGGCATTGTTCTGGAAGGAAAAGGAAACACAGCATTGGTGGCTTCTCAAAGGAAGTTTAACTTGCCCTGGTTAACAGGTCCTTCCTGTTGGGAATTAAGGCGGCATTACGGAAAAATACTTCTACTGTCAGGAAAGAGACCGGTGTGTTTTCTGAGGAGACAACCAGGTTGAAGTCAGTGGGAAAAAATTAAGTATTCGAAACATCTGGAAGCAGAAGGAATGACATATTTCTGTTTATTCTTCAGATATTGATATGAATTGTAACTATGTGGATATTATCTTTCAGAAAAAGGAGTAAAGGACCCCACAGAAAATATTCATACTAATCAAAATTGGACTCACATCTCTCACTTCGCGCCCCCCCCAAAGGATTAATTAATAAGCTTTTCATCTTTCTCATACTTAGCAAGCTGAGGCCAGTATGGAGTTTCAAAGCTGTATTTATCACAATATTTTCCATTATTTCTGATGGGAACATCTGCCTTGCTCCCACTGTACCTCTGGACAAAGATTGCATTTGCCAAAAAAAGTCTTTTGTGTATATCCTCAAAGCTTCATATATTTAATTAAGAAACAGACTAAAAATGAGAGGATTTCAGAAACGAGTGCCAGGTCTGAACTATGACTTTACATTATTGCAGTGTACATAATTGAAACTCCAAGAAAATGTTAAGGGCCATACAGCTGCTTTATAATTAATATTGCAAATTTAGCCATTATGATTACTTCTGTTAAATAGTATGTTTAACGGCATATATTACTACCCCCACCTTACTGGCCTTCCGTAAAGCCCTTAAGACCTGGCTTTTCCGGCAGGCCTGGGGCCAATAGTTGTTCTGATTGGCCCATGCATGGTTGTGTGAATGTTTTATTTTAAATATAGTTGGGGTTTTTTTTTTTCCCTTTCTTTTTTAAATTGTTTTTATATGTTTTATTTTTTATGATGTAAGCCGCCCAGAGTCCTTCGGGAGTTGGGCGGCATATAAATTGTATAAAATAAAAAATAAATAAATAAATAAATAGTGTGAATATTCTTTACAGTAGATCTGCAGATGATCCAGTGGCCTGTACCTCCCCAAGAAGAATCAGGTCATCCTAACATGCTGCAATGTTATGATGGCTTTTCCGGCAGGCCTGGGGCCAATAGTTGTTCTGATTGGCCCATGCATGGTTGTGTGAATGTTTTATTTTAAATATAGTTGGGGTTTTTTTTTTTCCCTTTCTTTTTTAAATTGTTTTTATATGTTTTATTTTTTATGATGTAAGCCGCCCAGAGTCCTTCGGGAGTTGGGCGGCATATAAATTGTATTAAATAAATAAATAAATAAATATTTTCCCAAGACAAAATTTAAATGGATTAATCTCGAGTATGAGAAATAAAAGGTAAGCTAAAAAGTTTCTAGGACTCAAATGAGCCTATCGTATGCATTTCTATAAACATACTGCTGTGTATAGAAGTTGTCAGGATGATGACAACTGGCATCCATTCACTTAACAACAATTCCACAATGTTTTGGGTCAATATCTTTCCTATCTCTGCAACCTGAGATTGGCTATAGAGGAGGTCCTTGACTTACAACCAGAATTGGGACTAGAATTTCTGCTGCTAAGCAAGGGGGTTGCTTTTATAACTGATTACAACCGATTTTATAAGCTTTTTTTTGCCATGGTTGCTAAGCAAATCACTGCAAGTTATTAAATGAATCATGTGGTTGTTAAACGAATCTGACTTCCCCCGTTGACTTTGCTTGTTGGAAGCCGGATAGTAAGGTCACAAATGGTGACTGTGTGACCCCAGGATGCTGCAACTGTCATAAATACATGCCAGTTGCCAAGTGCCTGACTTTTGGTCACATGACTGTGGGAATGTTGCGATGGTTGTAAATGCAAGGACTTGTCATAAGTCACTTTTTTCAGTGCTGTTCTAAGGTCAAATGGTCGCTAAATGAATGATTGTAAGTCAAGGACTACCAGTAATAACACTTGCTAGGCATTAGAACCTGGAGCTTCTAACATTTAAAAGACCCAATGGCAGCAAAATATTAGCTATATCTTTGATGATAAATCATAAATCAGTTCTTTTCAGATTACCTTTGGAGGAAAAAAGCAGAGGAGATAGAGTTATGGACACTTATGGTGTCTATCGAGATTCTCGATCATCCAAGTCATGGTTGTCCCAAAGGTGCTTTTCCACAATGCAACTGGGCTTTCTTGGATTTTTTCCCTTGAAAATGTTTCACTTCTCATCCAAGAAGCTTCTTCAGTTCTCTGAAGTTTCTTGGGTGAGAAGTGAAACGCTTTCAAGGAAAAAAACCCAAGAACGTCCAGTTGCCTTTTGGAAATCAACTTTGGGATGACATTTATAGTGTTTTCACAAAATCATACCCATGTTTCCCCGAAAATAAGACCAAGTCTTATTTTCTTTTGGGCCCCAAAATAAGCACTAGGGCTTATTTTGGGGGGTGTCTTTTCTTCCCATGTACTGGAGGCCCACTTCTTCTGTTGGTTCGTTGTTGAGCAGGAGGCCGTGCGATGGGGCAGTGCCACCACCATGAGGTGGGGGGGGGGTGAGATGCTCCACGTGCCCCACACTGGCCTATCTCAGGCCCCCAAAGCCAGGCCATCCACGCCCCGACACCTGCCTCGCCTCACGGCCACGGCACCAATACCAACACGCCGCTTGGCCTCCTGCTCCATTGCGGCTGTGAACAAGCAGAAGTGGGCTGGCGGCCACATGGGCTCCTGCTGCACATGGCCATGAGGCAGGTGTCGGGGCGTGGATGACCTGGCTGCGGGGGCCCTGAGGTAAACTGAGGTAAACTCCACCCCCCGCATCACCTTGTGGGCGCGGCACCGTGAGCAACCAGATGCAATAGGTGGGCCGCCAGCGGCGCTGGTTCTTAAGTAGGGCTTATTTTGAGGGTAGGGCTTATAATAGGCGCACACATAAAACATGCTAGGTCTTATTTTCGGGATGGGTCTTATTTTCAGGGAAACAGAGTACTTATGAAAAAACATAGAATTTAATTGTATAGTAAAGTTCAATAGTAAATTATGATAGGTCTGCCCCCATCCTAATCCCAAAATGAAAAGAAAAAAGGCATTTAATTTGTTTAAATTGCACGGAACACTAAGATCTTAAAGTAATACTATATGTATTACAGGCTGAACAGAATGTGATTTTTTTTTTTTAAAAAAAAGATAAATTTGGACTTTAAAAAATTGGTATACAAACCAGCATGTGATCTTAAGAGAAGTGATCTTTCAGGATTCCATTGAATGTACCTCCTTTACTAGACTTTCTGTACACCAAGCACAAAAAAGTAAAATACACTCGGTAAATACACATATTTACCAGCCAGAGTTTAAGTTCAAAAGCTGTCATGTGACCTCATGCCTTGAAAATTAACTTCTGGATGCTGTCAAAATAGTGAAATGTTTCTTTCTCTAACATCTGCCAAAAATATTAGTGAAGGTGAATGATCAAGGAGGAATAGTGCTGACTACTTTGGCTACCTGTATGGATAGCAGTTCTGGTAAAAGCTTCAAAAAGTTATGCAAGGCATCAAGTCACATTGAGCAAAGAGAACATCCAGAAATGCGGAGATTTACCTGTATATGTTTGGGTCCAGAAGCAAAGCAGTATCTTTTGGTAGTTTTGATAAATGAACTACTTTAGTTTTTAATTGATGCCTTTCACTTTCATTTACCCACACATCAGGAAGACTATGAATAAAATAAAATATTCAAAAAACGGTCAGTGATTCGCTCTCCATTATCACTACTGATAAAAGAGTTGCTGTCAATTCTTATGGGAAATAAAAATCCACACCAATGTTGCACTGCCAAAAAGATTTGGCTGGAAATCTGCTTCTCTGTGAGCATCACAGCCAGCTTAACTGTTATTGGAGTGTAATTCCAAACCTTTTGTTACAGGACAAGGCTCTCTCCCTCTACATACAAGGGGCTCCGCCTCTTTCAGGAAGCAACATTTTATTTCTACCATTTTAGCTATGATGATTGGGATGTGAGACTTGCCCAAATTAAGCATCTGTAGGCACAAAATTCTATGCCACCTTCTGGAAGCTCTATATGATTTGACAATAGCTCAAACTCTCTATGTGAAGTGATAACAAGGATATTAGTTTGGCTCTGAGGATAGCACTCTCTACAATGTAAAAGAGCCCCTGTGGATTTTACTCTGCTAGTTATAACCGTTTTTTTTTTTGGGGGGGGGGTGTGTGCTCATCTCTGTTTCAAGGCCATTGAGCCAGTGCTATCCGAAGTCGTTTCTGTAGTTGTGTAGCCAGCATGACGTCATGGAGTGGTGTTACCTTCCCATCAAAATGGTGCCTATTTATGTACTCATATTTGCATGCTTTCAAAGTGCTAGGTTGGCAGGAACTGGGGGGAGGACAGGAACTCACCCGGTTACGTGGTGCTCGGGTCTCGAACCTGGGCTATCGGCTCTCCAGCTGACAAGTCCAGGGTCTTAACCGTTGAGCATAATGTCTATCTACTGGGAGCTATTCAAAATCCCACATAAGTAGCATTAATGACAATGATTAATATTATTATTCAAAATAATAGCACCCCCAAGCAGTGACTTTATTTAAATCTCCATGCATTATTTCTTCAAAGCTAACTAAAAGGTAAGTTTCAAATACACTTTGGTTAGCGAAAAACATAGAACTTGTTTCAATTTGGGAAACTGAACTACAATTACTTTTGAAAAGCAATGGCAAATATTTGAAAGACATTTTCCACAAATTTATGTTGGCCAGTTTTAAGCAGCTTTCCAAAACTTAATTGAGAAATGGACATTTCATCCTGATGTGAAATTGACACATCATATGCATCTTTAATGAAAAAACTAAAGAAAATTCAACAATATATACTGTATTTACTGATTATACAAGTAAGGATATTTCTGCTATTGGCTATCTTTTCTGTTTAGTTTTGGAAAAGTGCTAATTAACACAGGACTAAGGCATATACCTTCTTTCCAATAGGTTCAAAAACCTCAAATAAAATTTAACTCGGGCTATTGATGTCTTCAGCACTGTAATAAGAGTAAAAGTCACTTTCCAGTTTGTCTTTCTAATGAATATTTCTTTTTCTTAATGTAGACTCAAATGCATGAATTAACTTGGTAATTTTAATTCTCCATCACAGCTTTATAACAGTGCTATAAGCCTGAGTCACTGTTCAGTATGTTGTAAATTTTGTGTATGCTTGTGTAAAATATAAGAAATATCCTAATTTTTGCAGGTGCCCAAATTATGTATTACTGAGTATAAATACTTACATATCTTCTGGAGTCCAGTGAAGCAGCAACTTAACTTTTCCAGAGTCCTCTTTCCTTTTAGCTATTACCTAAAAGCAAACACGAGAAAAGCGACTTGAAATATTTATGCTCTTTCTTGAATTCCCTGCCCTTAAAAATATCTGGTCCAAATGTTTTATGTCAATAAGTGTTTTGGGTTACAGGTTTTTTTTTTTTTTATGGATTCTGATAGCCATTGAAGCAGCTTTCTTCTTCTCTAAAAGATGTTCAAATTTATGTGAGATGATGCTAATACACACATACATTCCCTTTTTAATGTCTGTTCTCATTTTCTGTAACAAATATATCATGTTGACTAGGGATTTCTGGGAGTTGGAAGTCCACTCATTTTAAGAGCCGAGGTGGCGCAGTGGTTAGAGTGCAGCACTGCAGGCTACTTCAGCTGACTGCTAGCTGCAGTTCGGCGGTTCAAATCTCACTGGCTCAAGGTTGACTCAGCCCTCCATCCTTCTGAGGTGGGTAAAATGAGGACCCAGATTGTTGGGGGCAATATGCTGACTCTGTGAACCACTTAGAGAGGGCTGTAAAGCACTATGAAGCGGTATATAAGTCTAAGTGCTATTGCTATTGAGTGGCCAAGATTGAGAACATTGACATACACTGGCTGCCTTTCTCAAAGCTGCCACCCCATGCTGCCATGTTGCTACCCCAAAACAGCTGGAGTGTATCCAATTGGGGAAAGCTTTCGCACGTTATATATTTTGCATCCTGTGGAAGAAAACAGTAGGTTTATTAGCTTGACTCATGTAAGACTATCAAATTGGTTGTTTGCCTTCAACGTCATGAATGGACTGCATAAAGAGGTAGCTCAAACCCAAAAGTGGAAACGTCTTGATGTTCTGCAGAAATATTAACCACAGGATAAAAGCAACACAGACAAATAAGCTTGTAATTGCAAGTTTCAGACATGTTTCTAGCATTATGTATCTGGTGTACAGGGACTGGAGCGGTTTCCAAAGCTAATGGATCCCTGGGAAATTTAGAAGCATGAGAGATAAAGAGTTGTGGATAAGGCTGCTTGAAGAAATGTAGAAACAGGACTTAAATGCCATGGCGTAAGAGGGAATCGTTTAGGCCGACTCCCAACTTCTGATTGCTCAAACATTTTCCAGTCTGGCTTTTTCCCTTCAAGTATTAAGGCCATATTGTTAGTGGAGCCCGATATAGACAAGTCTGGGGATTGAGAATGATATATGAGGTGCCTCAGCTTTTCTATTTTCTATGTTTATTTTTAAATGTATTTTTGTGTTATATTGTTAGTTGCCCAGAGTTGTTTGGTTAAGGTGGGAAACCATATATATATTTTCTAAATAAATAGAAAAAGCAAGCCTGCCTCAAGCATAGGAGTCCTGGTAAGAAAATCAGGAAAGGAATTGATTAGAGAAAACAGCAAAAACTGTAAACCCTCATTGTGTAAAACCAATGGAAATGTTGCATATTTACTCCTGCTTTGGGAAGGCGCCTTATGCATTAAGCTCAAAAGCTACACATCGAGGTTCTCAAAGAGAATCAGAGCTCATCCTAATCAGTTCAAGTGATTAGGGCACAGAGGGTTTTCATAAGAGCTTCTACCTTCTAAGTTATGTTTGAACATTAGCATCTAATTTGAAAAATAGCAATGATGGTACATTACTATTTTCTTACTCTGCATCCTAGATTGTTATATTTGCTCAAAAAGAAACCCCCAAAAGCTTTTTAATGCAGCATTATTAGCAAAGATTCTATACCTGTATCTATAAAAGTGTATTTTTAAAGCCAATCTTTCAAAGGAAGTATAAGTATTGTTAAATGCTAGCCAGGTATTCTAGCAATCATCAGCAACAAACATACCCTGTTTCCCCCAAAATAAGACATCCCCTGATAATAAGCCCAATCGGGCTTTTGAGTGCATGGCAGTAAGGCCAAGCGCTTATTTCAGGGTTCAAAAAAATATAAGACAGGGTCTTATTTTCAGGGAAACACGGTATATAAAACAGAAATAAAAGGCTGGTTGTAAAACAATTTCTAGAAACTTGGAAATTACAACTGATGTAAAACATGCCTGAAATAGTTTTACCTGTTTCCATGTTAAAATTAAGATAGATGTAAGATGTCTGGATGTACCGTAACTCTATTTTCAGGCAATGGAATTTTCAGGAAAGCACTTCACAAATACAAAAGCCAAAAGAGAGGGGGCCCAACTGACCAGATATTTTATGTATCAATCAAGATATCAAAATACAATGGTAGAAGAATTTAACTCATAGCTACATTGCAGGTAAATAACTTGGGTGTCATTTAAACATTCTAGACTAGACTATCATTCCAATAACTATGGTCAGTAAATTGGTCAATGTAAGAAAATTCTAGTTCAAAACATCTGGAGGGCACTAATTTTAATATCCTTTTTTGTGGATTCAGAAGATCCCTCAGAAGGTGTTTCACCAAGTAGCGACAATGAATCTTACGGAGGGCAATGGGGGGAAAGGAACAGCTGAAGTCCCTCCCGGAAGAGAAATTCCATGGAGGCTCTTTTCTAAACTCCTGTTGTCATCTTGGTGAGAGGAAACTTTGTATGGGAAGACTTTTGCTCAAGGCTTTCAAAGCAGAAGCAAATAGCCAGAAATCAGCAATCAGAGTATTGTTCAATTTGTCTTCAAAGGAGCATTCATAGGACTGCGAAGATTCTGACGAAGAAATTATACCTTCCGCACCAAACAAACTTTCCCATTTCTATTGCAGACTTTTTGAAAAGTCAAATCTTTACCAGGAATGAGGGTTACATATATGCACATGGAGTGCTGCTGACCTCTCCTGGAGAACCACAGAAATAACTCTAAGATGTTAGTTACTCTTACACTATTACACTAGTTTCAGCCACTAAATAGTTTGGAACGTGCAGCAAACTCATATAGCATCTGCCTGCCACTGCTTAAAGCAGCTGTGCCTTCTCCCAGGATTTTATTGCCGAGTGTTGCTATAATTCTTTCTCAAATCGGCAAAATCTTCACTTTTATATCCATCATCAGATATTGCCTTTAGATCTGCAGAACCAGAGACTTATGATTTGAAAAGGCTGATGATTCGTGTGCTTCCTACTCCTTTCTTCTCAAGCTGCATAAATTATCAAATTTATATAGCTGCCAATCTCACCATAAGTGACTCTTGTGGATTTGGTGGAGCCTAAATTAGACACGGGTGAATAACAGGTGAATAAATTTTCACAGGTGAAAAACTTCCAAGCTTTGATTTGGATCCATGTTCTGAAGTAGAGTAGCAAGGAATTTCAAGCTAACTATAATCAGTCGGATGTCAACATCCGAAGCCAGGGGTCTCCAACATTGGCAACTTTAAGACTTGTGGACTTCAACTCCCAGAGTTCCTCAGCCAGCTGGCTGAGGAATTCTGGGAGTTGAAGTCCACAGGTCTTAAAGTTGCCAAGGTTGGAGACCCCTGTCCTAAGCAGCAATACCCTAAGCAGCAATGTCTCTACTGGGGGCTTCTGTAGCCAGCTGGATCTCATCTCCTTCCCTATAACCCAGATAGCCAATCCACAGTCATTCTTAAGTTTTGCAATAGGAGACTGGAGTAGGGTTGTGAAGTACTTTGGAGCCAACTGCAAAAAAGGTGTGTAATAACTTGTGGATGAAGAAAATTTACATAAGTAGTAACCCCCCCCCCCCAACAACAAGGATGGGACAATGGGCCATCCCATAGGCAGCCAAATGGTCGGAATCGTTCTCTCTTTCTATGACAATCTTGCAAATGGGAATAAGTGAAGGTGACTAAAATTAAGAGTAGGAGGAAGCAACATCAAGTCCTTCAGATATCCTGAGCAATAACTCCCACAAGTCTCACCAATAGCCTGGCAAGTTAGGGCAAAGAGGAACATCAAAATATCGGGGGAAATTCTAGTTACATTTGCATATAGCATGATAAAATGCACTCGGACCTAAGTAGGGAAGAATAGTCAAATGACTGACAGAGTCATAGCACAATTTCTGCCATCTTTTCAACACTTACAAAAATAAAGCTATTTTCTCTGATTACTGCTTTCAGGCAAGGTAGGGAATTATTTCCAATCTCTTTATTAGGCCATAGGAAATGTTTGTATTTTCTTCTCTGCAATTACACCCTCTCATCCCGAAGTCCCGCTCTGCTACCTTATTGTGGTGATGGAAGGGGATTCCCGAGAGCGATGGGCGAAGGACACCAGGAATACACACCAAAAATAAGTATGCCAAGCAGGGTCTCCTAAACCATGACTGTCATGTACATGACCTAGCTAACGTAAGCAAGCACTTACATCAGGCACCAGAGATAGAGGACGATAGTATAGAGGTAGATGATCACTTTAATGACGACAGCAACGGTTCATACTACATGATAAGCCATTAACTCCTGTGCTTTACCAAGAAACCACATGGATAGATAAGGTAATACACTGTCAGATAATGAATGCTTGACATGCCATTAAGGAACATCTGAGGTATCTTTTGGAGCACTAATGATACTTATGACACTAAACCCTTCAGGAGGTTCAGTCGCCCAGGTTGCTGTAAAAGGAGAAAAAAAATCCAAAGCGGCAAAGACGGAATTATAATGGGAACGCAGAACGTAAAACCGCAAATATGGGATGCTCCATGCAGAAAAAGCAAGACAAAGTGATGATAGATTGACGTCTTAAGCATTAGAGAATTGAAACTGATTGGAACTGGACGCTTTTGAGTCAGAAAATCGTACTGTTTACTACTCAGGACACAAAAACGAAAAAGAAACAGCACCGCTTTCAGTGAGGAAGGATAGAGGAGGACAGGACTTGTGTACAATGCAACTGAGGACCAAATATTATCTGTATTAGAATTTGCAGTCAACGTCCTTTAAAAGGATGCTCATCTAAGTTTCTGCTCCAACAACTGATGCAAGATGACATGTTTTACGGTCAAGGTCAATCTGAAAATGACAGAACATGCAAGCAAGAGTTGCTGCTTATGATTGGAAACTGGAATGTCAAAGTTAGAACATATAGGGGGAAAATATAGCTATGAACGGGCCAGGAAACAGGAATTAAGAACAACTTATCACCTTCTGGTTTCTTTAACAGCAGCAGATTCTTCAAGCAGAACAATTTCCGAATACATAGATGTCATCAGATGGAGAACACAGAAGATCACATTGATTATATTATTGGTACAAAGAATTGTAACAGATCAATTAGCCAGCAAAGACGTGGTCAGGAGCTGATTGTAGGGGGGGAAATCATTAACTGATTATGTGCAGGTTCCATACCAAGCCAAAGAGGAAGATCAAAGCCAAAAGTTTCCACAACAGAATCTTCAATGTATACCTACCATTTTCAAGAAGAATATCAAGAACTGCTCTGAAGTCCTGGACCTCACTGAGAGAGAACCAGAAAAATTATGGAATGAAGTCAAAGAGGTTATAAAAGGTCAGTGTAAAACAAGACTGTCTAAGAAATAGAAGACAACAAACTGGATGTCAGAACACATTAGAGAAATTGCCAGGAAGAGGAAGGAACCAAGAAAGCCAAAGATCTCAGGAAGAACTTAACCAAAAAACAAAACAAAAAAAATGTAGAGAGCTGTTAGATGAGACATTACAGCAGCATCTGTATCTAGTTAAGAAATAGGAAATATAAATAAATAAATAAAAATATACAAAATAGAAACAGAAGGGAAAAATGCAGATAAATTTCCAAAAGATCACAAAACTTAGGAGATTCCAATCTCAAATCAACATGCTAAAAGATGCCAATGAACAGATAGTAATTCAGAAAAGATCGAATAGAAATGAGAGGAGTATATTGAAGTAGTGCACAATAGAGATTTCAACATCTAAGATACTTTTCAAGATATTCCCTACTTAGGAACGTGAGCAGCACTACAAAGTTGAAGTCAGATCACAGTCAGGTAGGTTAGCTACAAGAATTGATGGAGCATCTACCGAAATAGAAGAGAAAGCAAAACAAGAATCTAATAATGGTTCTAATCACGACAGCAGCAAATCTGGAATGACCCAGTGGCTAGTTGACAGATTGGAAAAGGTCAGTCTTCATGCCAATATCAAGGAAAGGAGGCTTAACCGATTGTACAAACTACTGCACAATATCCTTAATTTCACATGTTAGCAAAATTGATGTCATTAATGCAGATTATAGGCCTAAATGGAAAAAGAGATGCCAGATGTTCAAGCTGGCTTTAGAAAAAGCTAAAGAACAAAAGGCTTTGCTGATACACACTGGATAATTGTCACAGAATATTAAAAAGAAGTGAAAGTATTTTCTTGACTACAGAAAGCCCATGTTGACCATATTAATCTGTGGAATGCCCTTAGGGAATGACAATCCAGACCATCATTGTCCTCATTGAAAGCCAGAGTCTGGGTGGAACCTGGAAAGATAAAATTGACTCCAGGTTGAAAAGGGAGTGAAACAAAGCTATACTGCCTTATTTATTTATTATGCTCGATATATTTTGATGGAAGATGGACTGGAAGATGATGATTGTGATTTTAAAACTGGACAAAGAAACATCAGTAACCTGCTCTCTGCTGATGACACTTCTCTGACAGATGAAAATGCAAATGATCTGTAAACTCCAACAATAAATAATATCAAGGAACAGCTGAAAAAAAAATGAGACCACAACTCCATTAATTAAAATCAAGGGGCATGTGAAAAAATGGAGATTAGGATTAACGATAGAGAGACCCAAACTAATGGCAGCAAACACTGTCTTAGAACTGACAGTGAAGACATTCAGGTGGTACATTCAACTTATGTGTCACACAGTAATACTTGACCGGATAGCAAGAAAGGTCTTGGAAAAGATATTCGGATGCCATCACTTGGCTCTAGCTACAAAGAGTAGAATCACATTAACAATAGCTTTCCCTGTATCACTCTATGGGAGTAAAAGACAGGCTCTGGAGAAGGTGGACTGAAAGAGTATGGGTAGTCCTCGACTTACAACCGTTCATTTAGTGACCGTTCTAAGTTACAACAGCACTGAAAAAAGTGACTTATGACCATTTTTCACACTTATGACCGTTGCAGCATTCCCCCATGGTCACGTGATTTACATTCAGATGCTTGACAACTGGTTCATATTTATGACAGTTGGAGCGTCCCGGGTTCATGTGATCTTCTTTTGTGAGCTTCTCCGACAAGCAAAGTCAATGGGGAAGCCAGATTCACTGAACAACGGTGTTACTAATTGAACAACTGCATGATTCACTTAACAAATGTGGCAAGGAAAAGTCGCAAAATGGAGCCAAACTCACTTAACACATTTCTCTCTTAGTAACATAAATTCTGGGCTCAATTATGGTCGTAAGTCGAGGACTACGTGCAATAACACTTTTAAATGTTGCATTGGAAAAGATAATTGAGAATACCATGGGTAGCTATGAAACCCAACAAATCAAGCCAGAGTTCGCACTTGCAACACAAATGACCAGGCTCAAATGATCATATTTTGGACACATTACACAAAGGCCTCACTGTTTTGAGAATTTTATAAAGCTAAGGAAAGGGGAAGGAAAGGGGGGGGGGAAAGGGGTGACCGCCAGCAAGGTGGATAGATTCAATTGCCAATTACTATGAATGCTGCATTAAGAGACCTAAAAGGACAGATCACCTGGAGAATAACTACACAGTCAATAAGAGTCAACACTGATTTGATGGCACTTAGACTGGGTATGAAGTAACAAGTGTATCTGCATCCCTCCATGCTGTAAGTGTTTGTGTGTCTGTATGAACAGGGAAACACGGGGGGGTGGGGTGGATTGCATTCTCTGGTTCATGTGATGGAAAGGCGGCAGGCGTAGAACGCTTTCTGAACTACTGCTCTATTACCTACCTCTCTCAAAGGGGTCGGCAGCCCCTGGCCAGATCATGACCTCCATCTTTCTTTTGTCAATTTCTCTGCTGCACCAGATTTGTCACCTTGTGTTCTATTATGACAGGGGTGTCAAACTCACGTCGTCACATGACGTATCGCGACTTTATTCCCCTTTGCTAAACCGGGGTGGGGGTGGGGGTGGTGGTCATCACGTGACTCATCCAGCCCGTGGGCTGCGAGTTTGACACCCTGTATTATGAGGAGTCATCATACTTATGGACAGAGTTCTGAGCCTCTTTACATACTTTCTTTCCAACTTTCCACAAAGTTGGAAAGAAGAAATATATTTAGCCCAGAGAGCTATTTGAAGTGCTAGGATAGTATTTCTGAGAGCAGAATTCAAATGGTCATTTATCCATGGCTGTGACTAAGGTGCTGGATGAGCCTCTGGGAGACCAAGGTTCTCATCCTTTCACAGCCATGGATCACTTTCAGCTGGTCACTCTCAGAACAATCTGCCTCAGAATTATAATGGAGAGAAACTGAATGCAGGGAAGCTATATAGACCAGAAGGTCCTGGATGAAGGATAGGAAATAAATTTAACCAATTAAAATATGAAAATTGCTGAGTAAACTTGGAGAAATTACAGCCTTAAGCAACTTTATAGGGCTGCTGTTATTCTTCCACGTTCTATAGCAGGGATGTCAAACTCGATATAATTGAGGGCCGCATCAGGGTTGTGTTTGACCTTGGGGGGGGGGGGCAGCTCGATGTCACTCATGTCAGGGGCGCCAGTGAAAACGGGCTCCTGAGCTCCGTTTTTGGCTACGATGGCCTCCTGCAACCCTCTGCCAATTAAAACGGCCATGGCCCTCCCATGCTTCGTTTTCACTACCAGAGGCACCGCGAGCTGGTCCTTTGCTGTTTCCAGGGCGGCCCCGCGGGCCAGATCTAAGCACCCCGCAGGCCAGATCCAGCCCCTGAGTTTGACACCCCTGTTCTATAGGATAAAAACAGAGGAACATGAACTGCATATATTTTGGGAAGATGAGCACAGAAGTCTTTGCAGGAAGACTTTTCAAGCAACATTAACTAAATTAAATCCGTGATAACAATGTATAATGACATAAATTTCAGTGTAGAAAGGCTGTTTGAAAATATTGAAGATATTATAAATATACCAAGTATGGTAGATAATAATACTTACAGTACTGTGAAATACAACACTGTGGCCTTTCCCCAAACTTTCTATGTGAGCAGAAAGGTTAAAGCAAATAGCTCGATGCCGTATGGCGTCCAAGGTCTGTGCATCAAAGAAGTCATGAGGTCTTGCTAAGGAAGGGGAAAAAAAAACAAAGCAAGCCTTCAACTACAATGCAAGAGTGTATGCAACATATTTAAATGTTCAGCTTTTCTGATCTTACTTAAGGAAGAAAGATTATGCTGCTTTCATAGAACAGGTTGTAAAAGCTGGATATACCTACAATGATCCTATTTAATTATCAAACTGTTCTTACTATGAGGAAGTCTTCCGCTAATGCTTCATTGAAGTTTGCCTTTTGTAATTTAAACACAATATTCCAAAGTCTGTACTCAGGTGAGAAAAGTACAGGTTTAGGTGGTCTTTTTCTTCTGAAAAACCCTTTTAGGCATTTGAAAACTGGAATTACATTTTCCGCTTTCAAAATTAACCCTTCCCAGTGCATTCAGTGTTAATTTTCCAGTCTCCAAATCAATGTCCTTGATCTTCCCTGGACCAATTTTTATGATTTTTTTTCTTTTCAGAACTAGACATAACATTCAAGGAAGGATCTGATAAACAGAAGATAAAGTGAAACTATTACTTCCTGTGATTTGAAAAAAAAATACACTTTGTAATAACATTAACAAAACTACATTTGTTTTATTTTACAACCACATCACACTGCCATCTTACTTTCATTTGCAAGCAACTACCGGTAGTATTACAAGATTATTATTGCAAAAATAGCAAAAACTTCCATTTAGCAGGTTTTGAAGCAATAGGTTTTGGACTTAATATCAGTCCCAACCTCTCCCAGAATACACAAATCCATCGTTTAGGAAATATGTTGCCTATGTGTGCATTAACATACCTTCTTGGGCAATCGTTTCACTATTATTTATTTTGTTCATGTATTGTTCCTCAGAAACATATTAGTTGGTGATTTCGGGCTTCCAGCTTCTTAGCATTTAAGGCTTGACACTTATGATAACCTGGTTCAGCTTTTGGCACTGCCTTTTTTATTATCTTTTTCTTTTTGCTGCTCACTGATTGGTTGGTTTTTGTTTTTGGGTTGTTTTTTTTAGTTTCGGCTCCTTGATAAACCCAGACCAAGAAGCTGAATGATAGACAGTTCAGTCCCTATTTCTAACGGTCCTTTAAATTGAGGCTGCACTGCACTGTTACTAAGCTAGATATCTCCAATGTTATATCTGTGTGCTTAATTAACCTCAGTTAACTTGGCATTGCTCCCTGTTATTCAGTAAATATACATATATTTTTATAGCTATGGAGGGTCATTTTAAGATACAATCAACAATTAGGTGAGTGGATGTTCATCCATAAGGTTCCAGAAACTAAATTCTTCATAAAATATTTGCTTAAACAGCTCATATTCTTTCTCTTTCCAGTTTTCATCTTCATTCAACAGCTTCTCATGACTGAATAGTTTCATAATACCAACCAAGATACAATAAATGTGATTATTTATTGCTACATATGAAACAATACAGGAAGTTTCTGGGTTAAGGCTAGTGTGAACCACACAGGGCTGTAATTCTACCCCTTGACCCCAAGACTTTTATTTTTTAATTCAAGCAGCTTGCATCTCCTGCTTATTTGTAGAAAACACTTCAACACTAGCTGTTGTATGATTTCAATTATTTGAATCCAATTCAAAGACAATGAGATAAATACAAAATATAAGTAAGTTAAATTTTCATTTATCACACTGAGCATATAAATCAGGGGTGAAATTCTCCCGGTTCGCTCGTACCTGTCGGTCGCCGTACAGCCGGTCACCAAGGTAGTGCGAGGCGTCGCCCACCCGCCCGTACGCCGCCATTTGGGTTTTTTTACCCTCTGTGAATGCACAGAATGCTTTGCGCACGCGCAGAGGGTAAAAGAACCCAAATGGCGGCATCCAGGCGGGTGGGCGGCGCCTCGCACTATCTTGGCGACCGGCTCTACGGTGACCGACAAGTACGAGCGAACCGGGAGCATTTCACCCCCGATATGCTACTGATTTGAGCTCAACTGAACCACAATAATGTGAATAGAAGCTCTGAATTATACTTTGCCACTTTAATAACATTATTTTTTTTATGTTCTTGAAGAAGTATTTGATCTAACATTGTTTTTCATTGTGTGGACTGCAAATCAAGTGGAATGTCATGGGGAAAATGGGTGCTCACAGACACTTTCAAATTTGAGCTGGTTTTTTTTTTTTAAAGATACTTTTTGTGCTAATATTATTTTTGGAAGGCATCCAAATCCAGGTTGGTGAGCTGAATAAATTGCACAGGCTTATGGATCTTAGTTCTCTTCAGCTGTTCAGCAAAGACACTAACAACAGAAGAAAAATAAAAAATGTTCTAACTAAGCTTAGATGAGGAAATCTGGAGAGTGGCACAGTGGCAACACATTGGAAGAGATATATATAATACAGTACTTATTAATACAAAAGAAAAGACACTTTAACAGAATGAACAAACCATCGTACAAATAACCTTGATTTTATAAGCTAGTAAAATGATGCTTAGGCTCACCCAATGCAGATTAAGACACCTACACAGAAAAAGAGATGCCAGATGTTCAAGCTGGCTTTAGAAAAGGCCAAGGAACATGAGACCTAATTGCTGATGAATGCTAGATAATCTAGAAAGCTGAAGAATATCAAAAAGAAGCCACTATGTGTTTCATTTATTATAGAAAGTCCTCTGATTGTGTCCATCACGAATGTGCTTAGAAAAATGGGGATCCCAGAATATCCCATTCTCCTCATGAGATACCTATACACAAGTGAGGAAGCCACAATGTGGACAGAACATGGTGAAACAGAGTTCCAGATTGACACAGGAGTGCAACAAGGCTGTATATTCTCCCCTTATCTACATGCTGAATATATACTAAGGGAAGCTGAACTGGAAGATCAATGCAGTTTTAAAACTGGAGGAAGATAAATCAATACCCTGGGTGTTACTCTCGTGAGACTGCTCTGATAGCAAAATTACAAAGGATCTGCAAGTAATAAAAGTAATAAAAGTGAAAAAATGGGACTAAAATTATAATACTGTGTAAAGAAACTAGTGATATTAGGAAGAACAATCGCTTTTAGAATTGATAATGAAGATACTGAATGTAATGGATAATTTCTGCCTTTTAGGATCAACCATCAATAGTAAAGGAACAAACAGTCAAGAAATACAACGCGGATTGGCACTTGGTGGAGCACCCATGAAAGCCTTGGAAAATATATTCAAATGCTGTGATGTGTCCATTACTTACAAACATCAGAACAGTAAAATTATGGTAATCCCTGTGAAAGCTGGAATTTGAAAAGCAGGAAGGAAGACTACTGACATTTTTGAACTTTGGGGTTGGAGAAAATACATGAGAATACTGTAGATTGCCAAGAAAACAACCAAACAGATCTCTTAAGCAAATGGCCAGGCTCCAATTATCCTACTTTGGATACATTTTGGGAAGATTTGTCTCTCTGGAGAAGGCTCTAATGCTGGTAAAGTTGGAAGAAAAGAGGACAATCAGCAGTAAGATGGATGAATTTATTTATGGCAATGGATGTGCCATTAGACGACCTGAAATACCAGGGTTTTTTTTGTCATGAAAAAAATATCTATGTAGTGGATAAAGAGTTGACAGCACATAATCAAACAATATATTCAATACTTAAAGCTATAGTCACAGAGAAATGAAAATGCATTCATGAATCAGCATGCAACTTAAGAATGACTTGGGTTTATGTATCAGATTCAGCTATAATGTTCTTCACTTTAGCTTAACGTGTTGCATGAATATAGTCCCTATGGCTTGGAAACCATTTTTCATATATACTACAAATCTAGACAATAGTGTTTGTAAGACAAAACATGACTTTCAACCAAACCAATAGAATCAAGTCAAGCTACCAGAATATCATAGCTTGAATCAGGAGACGTAAACCAATAAAATTCTCATCCAAACATCCCATAAAGTTCCAGAGGAGTCAAATGACTTTCAGAACATCGTGAACGTGTCAGGATCCTGCAAAGGGAAGAAACTTTGAGGAACATAATTCAGCTCTAAGTTGTATGGCTTCAATTCCAAAGCTTATTTATGCTTTATTATTTTGATTTAAAACCATGCAAATATCTGCCAAGCATGGCAGTTTGAACCACTAATGTTCATAATTTAGGTTCAGGAGGATTATGACTATTTTCAGTGACACAACCATTCCATGACTGAAACATGACATTTTTTCATTACTGTCCTGGAGAATTTTTATATTTTGATTATGAAAATTTTGATTAATTAATAGAAGCGCAGGCAGGATGAATACCACTGAGATACCAAGAATTGCAGATCCAATTCTATACTCAGGAATTAGGAATGTGCATTTGTATTCTATTTTCTTCTTTAATTCTAGATGTTTGCTGTGTTTTCACTTGTTTTGTTTTCATACTTTTTTTTACAATTTTAAGCCACCCACAATCCGTTTACAAGTTGGGTGGTCACACCAAATAAACTCTTAAAACCAACCAGGATCCTTCTCCCATCCAAAAGATTCTAACTGAAACAAATTATCTGGATTCAGGCTTGGCCTGGGAAATGCCATTGGCTGCTGTGGTGGCTGACCTTTCTGGGACCTAAATGTGGGAGTTTGGTCCTCTGGTACCTTCCAGTGGCATTTGTTACCATTGAACCTAATATCTTTCTGGCCCACCTGCAAGGATTAGGAATGAGACATTAGAATGTATTTGATGGTGGTTCTACTCCTACAAGAGTGGTGATACTAATCACAAATGGAGGAGGAGAAGCATTCAAGTCCTTGGTTATTATGTGTGGTTCCTCAGGACTCTCCTTTATACTATTTAATATCTACGTAAAATCTCTCCATAATGCGGTATCTCTGCTATGCAAATAAATAAATAAATAAAATATGCAAATGACACCCAATTGTATACTGCCACCCCAGGCCAAGCGGGAGATGCTGGGCTTACATCCTGGGAGAATCTGAATGGGATAAATTAAATTCAGATTGAGTCCCTCTGAGACAGAGCTGCTGGACCATGGGTTATCCAAACAACACCAGTTCTCAATAGTCATGCTGAATGGAGTTTGTTCCCAATGAAGGAACTGATCTTTGAACAGCAGGAAGTACTGTTCTCAGGATGGGGCAGGGAGGTGGGCCATTGCCCAGCTTCAGGTGTTAAACCAGTTATGGCTCTGCATGGACCCAGATGCCCCAGCAAGTAAATCACATCTTTCTAACCACTCAACTGGACTATTGAAACATGTATGTATGGGGCTGCCACTGGAAACTACTTAGAACGGTGGTCCCCAACCTTTGTGGCTTGGCAGTCCCACTTAGAGATGTAAAATTTCCAGAAATTTTGAAGCTCGGAAAACCCCCCCGTTTTTTTCCCGTTTTTGGGGGGGGAAAACGGAAATTTTCGGAAAAATTGAAAAAAATGCTACATTAGCACTTTTTTGTCTTTTTAAGATTGAAAGTCATTCTGTTACTTTAGGAACATAAAATATGACTATGGACAATTTGACTTGACATAAAATTATTACAACTAGCATATTAAAAATATAGTGTATCCAAACAATTATCACAAACATAATTTACTTTTTTATAATATTTATTTGTAACAAAGGGAGCAACGATCTCCTGAACTGCTTACTAGTTTATGTGGAACAGCCAAAAAGCCTCCACAAAACAATTTTCAAAACCAAAAGTAACAATTTTTCATATTTCCACTCCACAGTATTAAAGAAAAAAAAAAATAAAAACCCCATTCTCATAAAAAGAACTGAAGATGGGGGAAGTGTTAAGAAGAGAGTGGGACTAAGTTTCAATGGACATTTAATCAGAATCATTTTCTGAGCTGAAATTGTCAGTATCCGTCTCTTTTTCTTGTTACAATAGCAGCACCTCCTAAAGGAAGAAATGCATACTGTTCTTGCAGTGGAGGGTTCAGTTTGTTACCTAGGACCTGCTTGTCCTCACTCAGTGCACAGAAATTACCGTGTTCCCCCGAAAATAAGACCCTGTCTTATATTTTTTTGAACCCTGAAATAAGCACTTGGCCTTATTGCCATGCACTCAAAAGCCCGATTGGGCTTATTATCAGGGGATGTCTTATTTTGGGGGAAACAGGGTAGAATAATCTGATATCATACATTTTTTTAAGAAATGATTTGGAAAATATTTGAACACCCTGTCTTAAAATATTTTATTCATCATGTTAAAATAAAATATTCCACAATGTTTTTTTTCTTTTTTCAATTTTTTGGAAAAAAACAAAAAAGCCTTCAGGAAAAAAACGGAAAAAACCCTGGTTTTTTCTGAATTTTTCCGGTTTTTTCCCGGCCTTTCACATCTCTAGTCCCACTGGGGGGAGAAGAGGGGAAGTGGGCTGCATGAATGGCAGACTGGCGCACGCGCACACAGCCCTTGTATAAGTGGTGGGCCAGCGCACCTGTGCACAAGTGCCCGCCAGCCCACCGCTCCTGCAAGTTGAGCTGCGCGCATGTGCATGTTCCGGCCAGCCACTCACATGGCCCAATTCCAAATAGGCCATGGCCTGGTAGTGGGCCATGGCCCGGGGCGGGGGGGTTGCGGACCTATGACGTAGAAGCTATAGATGGTACAAAATAGAGCAGCTAAAGTGCTAGCAATCTACTCCTACCAGTGCAAAATAATACATATTTTAAGTCGGCTTGGGTTATGGTTCTGAGTCTATTAAAAAAAACCTGAAAGTTACCTTTCAAAGCTCGACACAGCAGTGTCCAGTTACCTCAGGCAATTCTTTGCTAGGACAGAATCTGCTTACCTGGTTTGATCATTACAAGAGGATTTCAGAGTCCCTCCACTTTTTGGGTTAGATGGGTGTGGACAAGGCAGTACATCAATGGTAACCCCCACTTTATGGAATTCTTTTCCCAAGAGGAACACCCATCTCGGAATCTCTTGGCTTTTCAAAACCAAATTATAACACTTTCATTTCATCAAATAGAATGGGGGCATCATGACATTTTTGTTTTTTACTAGAACTGTTAGTTGTTTCGCCTATTGTTGTTTTAATGCTTGCAACATTAGAAATGTTGTGAAATGACTTCTCATATATACCCTGTTTCCCCCAAAATAAGACATCCCCTGATAATAAGCCCAATCGGGCTTTTGAGTGTATGGCAATAAGGCCAAGCGCTTATTTCAGGGTTCAAAAAAATATAAGACAGGGTCTTATTTTCGGGGAAACACGGTGTATGTACGTATTTATTTGTGTGTGTGTGTGTGTGTGTGTGTGTGTGTGAAGCCAAAATTCAATCTGAGGTTTGGAGCACCAAATCAGGTTAGTTAGCCAGTCCAATAGCTGGTTTCTTCATAGATCTTCATAGATCTGTATACGATGTCTTTTTTATGCTGTCCTCATCCCAGCTTGATTTTCTTTTATTGACCTCTGTATACATCTGTTTAGAGCTTGTGTGTGTATGTGTGTTTGTGTGGGTGTGGGTGTGGGTGTAGGTGTGGAATCTACAAGAGTGGTTTGAAGTTGGCAGCTCCAAGTTGGTAAGCTTGGAAGATGGCCCAGGATTTTTATATGCATTTTTACAGGTGGTCCTTGACTTACAACCATTCTTTTAGTGACCTTTCAAAGTTACAATAGTACTCAAAAAAGTGACATCACTTTTATTTTATACTTACGACTGTTGAAGCATTCATATATATATATGCTCCTAGAAGCACGATGCTGAAGACACAAGCCTGATAATCAGCCTGAAGATGACGAATGAGACTTCGTCGAAACGTTGCAATGACATCTCCAACTTCACGCGGGAGAAAACCCGAATAACCACAGACCTACATACAAATACCCGCGAAAACCTCAAAAAACAAATATATATATATATATATATATCCATTTAAATTGAAAAATTTTAAAAAATAACTAAGGGAAGGGAAGCTATCTTGCTATAAGACGAAATATCCGCCATTGCCATCATCTTTCTAAAAAGTATCTTTGAGCCCAACATAGGCTCCAAAGGCAATTATTTAAAAATAAAATTAATACCCGTGTTTCCCCGAAAATAAGACCCTGTCTTATATTTTTTTGAACCCTGAAATAAGCGCTTGGCCTTATTGCCATGCACTCAAAAGCCCGATTGGGCTTATTATCAGGGGATGTCTTATTTTGGGGGAAACAGGATAGGCAATTTGAACAGGACTTTGTTTTGAAGTCTGTATAAGGAAAAAAAAAAAACCAAACATAATCTGGAATATTAAAAAATATCCTGGAGGCTGGAAAAAGATGCCCATAAAATCCTCCAACGTTTATATCCTTTCTTTTGTAATAAATAAATGCACAAGAAAAAGCAATTTTTGCTATCAACACATGTGAATCATCAACAAGAGCCAACATGACGTTGTGGAAACTCCTATGATTATTTTATTGCAATGTGGGAAGTAGGAGGGTTGACTTTTTCCCCTCCTGTGAAACTGTTGGGATTTATAAGCCATGGTTTGTTCTAATCCTGGCTTGCCTGGGAAAGACAAGCTAAATAGTTTGCATGTCACAATAAGCAAACCTCAGAAAGAGCATTCCTTGGTTTGCTTAGCTAAGTGGGAGCTATTGAGCAGCGTTCATTAAGCACGCTTGCTCTTTCACAGCGAGTCAGAATTCTGGCTTACCATGACGTGTGACCACTCCCATTCTCTTGTCAGTGGTTAAGAGTTCCCCAGCACAGTCTGGCACCAGCCCTATAGAGGACAGCAGAGTCAAGGCCTTTATATATCCAGTATCCTAAAACCTTAAACGTTTTGTGAAACGAGTGGCTGATTCAATACAGTGCAGCTATCACCTATGCAACCGCAGAAGTCATTTTTGAACTCAAGACCATAGCAGCATTAAACGTCCATCTTGAAAAAGCTGGATTTTGCCAATATAGATCCCCCTCCATTTTTTTTCATGGGTCTTATCTTACGGGAGCTTCCCTCTTTGAAGCATCCCAGCTGATTAATGGACGACTTGTCAAGTTGTCGAAAGAGAAAGCAGGAGGGCAGAAAGTGCTCTGGATTTAAAGGGGAAAAGATTCTTTAGCGTCTGAGCACAAAGAATCTGTTAGGAGGGCAGCCATGAGAAAAGGTAGGTAATTCTAACAGCAAAAAATACTATTCAAATCTTTGTTAGCTGGGGCAGTCTTATTTCCAAACAAACAGCCTCCAACTGTACTTATTAATACATCCCTCACTTCCTCTTTACAACTACTTAGTAATGTAAGACTGAACTTAGAGATAGCAACTAGTCCAGTCTTTTGTGAATTCTACAGCTGAATGAGAACTGAAATAGGTTTTTCCAGTCCAGATCTATCATATGGATTCTATTGCTAAGTAATCAGTTCAAGCAAGAATTTTTTCTAACACAGATCCTTTTAGAGAAGGGTTTCCCAACCTTGGCAACTTGAAGATGTGCGGATGTCAACTCCCAGAATTCCCCAGCCAGCATGCTGGGAATTGAAATACATACCACTTTAAGTTGCCAAGCTTGGAAAATACTATTTTAAAGCTATCATTTCAACTAAACCGAAACATTAAAATCAGTCTGAATATGAAATTTCAGTTAGATTACTGAGATTTTTTTTTTACTTCTGATAGGGTTATATTAAGCTTGTTTCAAAAACTATTTTTCATTATTGTCTACAAAAATATAACTACAAAACCGCAACACCCCCCCCCCCCATGTGATTCCTGAGAAGTCAAGTACAACCCTTCAAAATATCACCCAAATTGATGCTGGGGAACGCAGAGTTCCTTGCAGACCCCTTATGCTACTCTTCAAGTAACCATTCACATCTTTGGACTTTGACTGTCAAGTGCAATACTAACAGCATGAGATTTAAAAAAATTTTTTTACTTCTCAGTCTAATAAAGGATTCCAGAGAGGATGACAAAAATGACAGTAATCATTGTCCTCTGAATGCCAACAAACTAAGTATTCTGTTCAGTAAAGAAATCCTATCGTACATAGCCGCTGCCTGCTATAATTCTGAAGCCTTCAACTTCAGAGCTGAGGATAAGTTAAGAAGCTACATTCATGCTAGGTATAATGATCCCTCTGACTTTTCCATGGAGCAAGATCTTAAATTCAAAGCTACTAATGAGAGGATTTGCAAGAGGGTGGTAAAGAGGCAAAAAGCTATTGAGAGCAAGCAAGCCATCAAAGGTCAACCGCAGGGTTATAAAGCTTATCACAGAACTAAAACATGCATAAGGCTTACGTAAGGAGCGCCTCCGTTTGTTCTTTAACTTCTTTCTTTTGTTCATTCCAGCTTTAGAAGGAGACTCTTCTTTTGCCTTTGGCTGGTTGGTAACTTTTGAAGAATTCTGCTGACTGAAGTGTGTTGGTACATGCCGAGCCAGTCCACTCTGGGAAGCAAAACTAGCATTGCATCCTCCCACAACGCACTATATATATATAAAAAAAAAGTTAGAGGTACCCAGTGAGGCTATCACTGAACCCAGAAGGAATAGGCTGATGTGGTCTTGTTTTGCTATAATCCTTTTATGAAAAGAACAACTGAGCAATCCCAGTCAACACACTGAGAAGTGCTCACTTCAAACAGGACGTCAATGATTAAAGATTACCTTCCCTTCATTGTTCTTAGTGCAACACAGCAGGCAATCAAGAAATGACAGTAGACAAAAGTGGTTTCTGCACACTAGAGCGATAACTCAGTTCCAGTGATGTGAGAACATAGCCAACAATATGAAATCATACCGGTACCAACTGCAACAGCCTTTTGCATAGTTAACAGCAGATATTAATGGGTTTTTGTTTGTGTGAATGAATATTATTTTATAAAGAAACAAATCTAACAATAAGATTAGCAAAAGTCAGTTGAAGTATTGCATTTCCTCAAATATGATGATTAAAGTAGATGTAATATTCTATGACAATTCCTGCTGTCAAGAAGTCTCTCTCTCTCTCTCTCTCTCTCCTCCCTACCTCCCTATCATCCTTTCCTCTCTAACATCAGAAACATTACTCTCTCTCTCCTCCCTCCCTCCCTATCATCCTTTCCTCTCTAACATCAGAAACATTAACCAAGAGGACATGTACAAAACCACACCATTACAAATTGTACCAAATGGCCTTCCAATTAGTTTTTTTTTCTTTCAACTATCATTGAATAATTTGAAAATGCTACTAATCAAACTTACAGGATTTTTCATTTAGGTGGGATGTTAGTTCTCTCCAGCACAGAAAGCCTTTCATAGGGCGGAGGCATAAACAAAATTAGCAAAATGTTCCAAAACCAACACTAGAACCATAAATTTTTCTGATGAACTGCCAAGAATAAAGCAGGTGTATAAAGAAATAAAGTATAATTTCTTTCTCTTAGCCACCTGTGTTTGGTTCATCACCTATGAAGGCTGCTTGGTTAATGATTTGGCCACAAGGATCTATACTGTGAAATTCACAAGTGTGAAGTTTTCTCTGTCATAGGGAAACTTCCACTGATGCATAGATTGGCTACGGGCACATTGACAGACATGGCTCTGTGAGAACATCAAATGCCAATAACATGGGGCTATAAAGGTAAAGGTTTCCCCTGCCCATTCGTATCTGACTCTAGGGGGCAGTGCTTATCTCCTTTTCTTAGCCAAGGGAGCCAGCGTTGTCTGAAGATGTTTCCATGGTCATGTGGCCAGCATGACTATATGCCGAGGCTCACGGGACACTGCTATCTTCCCACCAAAGTGGTCCTACCTATCTACTCACATTTGCATAGTTTTGAACTGCTAGGTGGGCAGGAGCTGGGGCAAGTAACGGGAGCTCAGCCATCATGCAGCACTCAGGTCTTGAACTCAGGATGTTGGCTTTCCAGCTGACAAGCTCAGCGTCTTTAGCCCCTGAGTCATTGCGTCCCCTACATGGGAACTATACCCACTGTCTATTTCTTTCCAAGCCCAATTCAAAGTGCTAGGCTTCCTTTGGTTTAATGTCCCAAATGCATGAACCTGCTTTTATAGATATGTGATAGAGAGGGCTTCTCAAAGTTTCTTCTACTCATTATGAGCCAAGCCAAAACAAACAAACAAACAAACCCTTTACTGTGGAATAGCTTTTCCAGAGTGATTAAGCAGGCACCAACCTTAAAGTATTATTTGTTTCCCAGTTTTTTTTCAAGTTAGTCAGTTTGTCCTACTGTATTTTTATTCCTTTTTGAATCTGTTAATTTAGACAGACTACTGTCATATTTTAAAGGCAAGTTATTTCAGGGAGAAAGGGCAATGCCTTCCTTTCAGATAAATGCATAAATATTTTAATAAATATTGACTACAAAGATAAAAGAAAACGAGGTAGGCTAAAAAGCCTTGGAAAATAACCTACCTTAAAAGGTTTGTCCCCACTATGGGTCAACATATGCCGCTGTAACCAACTCTGACTTGTTGATGGTGTGTTATACACTTTGCAGCCTTTCCATAAGCAAACAAATACCTAGTAAGAGAAAACACAAATTAGGCGGAAGCTCTGTTTACACATAATTTTAACATTCAAGATATTATTTCAACTCAATAAATTACCCGAAAATACGTATTTTTATAAAGAACTTTTGCTTTTAGCACATTTAATGCATCTCCTGACTGGCTCTCACTGCTGGTAGCAATGTCTTCGCATGTTAAGAGAAGTCATCTAGTTTTCTTTTAAACAGAATCAACTGTTCAAAAAATGAGAAATGAAAAGGTGTTTCTAAATTCACAGAAACAGTAATTGCCAAGAATCATCACACAATGAATATACAGCTGAAATAGCTAACTTAGTTCTGTGAAGTTACCAATCTAAAAGGACCACTTGAAACGTTAAATAAATTCAGCAAGGATGGATTGATTCATGACTATTTAAGAACCTAACCAAAATACTTCCCTCTTTCCCTAGAAAATTGTGCCAACGTCCCCAGATTGCCGCCTGTTGGCAAAGTTACTTGGGCACTGTCCAAATGGTGATCTGACTTGACATTTCATGTATCCTAGGCACTTTGAAGAATTTAGGGACTTTTTGAGTTTTTTCTCTAGTATTGGCCTCCTTAACGTATCACAGATACCATGGGAAGCTGTTATCCTAATAGCTGTGCAGCTGTAGGTAGCTGCCATCAGTTGGTCATCAGAAGTGTCTCTTTTGTCACTTTTCCAACTCCACATATTCCAGAATGTAGGAAATAGATTATACATGAGTTAACAATCATTAAAAAAACCTTTTGTAGTAGTTCAGCATGAGCAAAATATTTTTGCATTGATAAAATCAATGAATTCTGCATTCCAGTTCGACTTACATGTTAGAATCCAATCCCATGTCATAATGGTGTAAGAATGCAGTTACAGGTAAATCCTTGACTTACACCCTTCAAAGGAGCCCAAAATTTCTGTTGCTAAGCAAGACAGTTGTGGAGCTGTGTCCCATTTTATGACCCTTTTCCCACAGCTGTTAAGATGAAACACTGCAGTTGTTAAGTGAATCTGGCTTCCTCTATTGACTTTGCTTGTCAGAAGCCAGCTGGGAAGGTTACAAAAGGCGATCACATGACCCCAAGACACTGCAATTGTCATAAATACATGCCAGTTGCCAAGCGCCTGAATTTTGATCACATGACCATGGGGATGCTGCAACAGTGGGAAAAGTGGTCATAAATCACTTTTTTTTTCAGTGTCATTGTAACTTCAGTCACTAAATGAAAACCAGAACTTTTCCTTTTGGGCCTAATGGAAAAAGAACTGGAGAAAAAAACTTTGTTACTATGTATGTTGACAGCAACAAGACTATTGTATGCACAAAAATGGAAGGACACTTCGATTCCTACTATGGATAAATGGTTGCAGAAGTTGATGGAGCTGGCTGAAATGGCAAAATTGACTACTTTGATTAAAGAAAAGAACATAAGTACTTTGGTTTCCACATGGAGACCGTTTCTGAACTTCATGCTTGAAGTGGAAAAGAATGAAACTTTGATTTTGGGTTTTACTGAGTAGATTGATAGATCTTTACAGAAACATGATTATGAAAAAGCAAAAGGTTGTGATTTGATGTTAATGCCTTATTTTACTGCAACAGAGAGAGTCGCAAGTCAATGTTTCTTTTTCTTTTCTTATTCTTCCTTGCTTGTTTTCCCCCTTTTCCTCCCCACTGCTTTTCTATTTACTTTTGTATTTTACAATATTTTATAATTAAATAAAATGTTAAAACAGTAAACAGTCACTAAGTGAATGGTTGCAAGTCAAGGACTACCTCTATATGCAGCTAATGAAACTATAATAGTTCCATTAATTAGGTGAACTTTATCATTCAGGTAGAGCAGTGCCGAAGGGATTCATGATGTTATCCCTGCTTTTGGTCAGGGGACCAAGTACAGAACAAACAAGGGAACAAGCAGCTCAGCCCCATTCACCAGCCATGATGGTGATCTTCTTTCAGGAACCACAATCTGGCTCTTGCGCTAAGGATTATTATTTTACACCACAACGTGATTACTTCAAGAATTTGTCCCTACATGTGTTTTGCAACAGGTTTTATTAGTTTACTTTTATTTACTTATAGATTTACATCCTGCTTTAGTCAAAGTGACTCAAAGAAGTATATAAAAGCAATAACTGCAGCCCATGCAATAAACCAAGAAACAAAACACATCATTATAGTTAGTAGTGGGTTCTAAAATCCCTTACTACCGGTTCGTGCGCGTGTGTGCAAAGCTTCTGCGCATGCGCAGAAGCGTTCCGGGTGGGTGGGCGGAGCCTCCCGCCGCCGCCGCTACCAGTTCTAAGAACCGGGCAGAACCGGGAGCAACCCACCGCTGATTAGAGTTTAAAAAATTAAAATAATTTTTATAAATTATTATAAATAATAAAATAAATAATACTCCTGGCACTGAGAATTGTATGATGCTCAAATCCCCCAAAACCTTCCACAACAGCCAAGCTTTTAAGAACTTCCAGGAGGTCATGGGAGCGGTAGCAATCAATTCCAAAAGAGGCCCCACAAGGAATGCCCACTGCCAGGCTCTTTCACATTCTCTTTGGAGCTTTTTATTCCCTACATTGGGGCCTCCAATACATCTTTGGTAAATAATGGCCTGAAGGATAGAATGTTATTTGCCATTTGAAAATTTGTATGACCATCCTTTCAACACGCAACTCTTGGATGATAAAAAAAAAAGATAATAATAAAAAGACAACGGAAATTATTAAAATGTATCATGCTGGAAGCAAGTCACGTTTAGAACATTAAAAATGAGTCAGAGAATGTCCTTACCCTTGAACTGGATCTTGAAGGCCTTTCTAATGGCTGGCAGGATTAGGACCTTATGATTTATGGGAGGAAATCATTCCATTGGGCAGGTTTAGTAGCAGAGATGGACTATAGAGAGAGTACCCAAAATGACCTGGATGGAATTATGCAGGTGCTGTAGGCTAGGCTAAAGGGACTGAAACATTTTTAAAGTCCAGAAGATCCAGATACCATTCAGAAGTAGCTCAGACAGACACCCCCTAAATTCAATGAACTATATAAGAAGGAAGAGGAGGTATAGCATAATCAGACTTGCAAGGTTCTTCTGTTATAGCTAATTTCAATAAAAGTAATTTTATCTTTCCTTCCTATGTAGTTAAATTTCTTGGTCTGATCTTCCAAGTGGGGAGCCTGCTTCCTAGCACCTATACTGCAACACTGCTTAACTGATGGGATCCAGAGCATGCAATCTGGTCACCGCCGACACATTCTGGATCGATTCTACAGTAGTTGATCTGAGTTTTAAACTTATTTTATTTTTATTATTTTATTTTATTTAATTTTATTATTTCATTTAATTCAACCGTATTGAGTCTGTTTCAATTTTTACCCTTCAGCAAATCCAATCAAGGCCAACAGAGCCTTATTTTGGAGACGGCGTGCGACGGTTAAAGCGGGGCAAGAATTCCATTCGAAACATCCTCAAAGGCAGCATCTTTATGCCTTTAAAAACAATGATTAGAAAGGGTACACATGAGATTATTTGCTAAGTCAAACAAGGACAAAGAAGGAATGGCAGAAAAGGCACATTCCCACCGCTTGCTCCTAGAACAGTACTTGGCATGGCCGTATGGTTTTGGCTGTAATACGCCAAAACTGTAAAGAATTTTAATTTGCTTTGGAATGAACATTATCGCTTAGTAACTGTTGCTCCAACTGAAGTACAACAAACCAAAGCAGCTCCTCATAAATTACAGAAACGGGTGACTTGTTCCCCCTCTTAACAAGTTGAAGGTCATCGTTAGATCCTAGTCATGATTCTAGCTGTGTTGAAAGACTCAGACACTCAAATTGATATATAATGTGCATTTCCAATGAAAAAATTTATCGCAACTAATTAGAGGGGAAAAATACCAGGATGACAATTCTATCCTAACTTACGGAAAACACACAATAGTAATAAGATTAGCAATTTAAATCTGAAATGTATCAAATGAAGCCCCTGACTGATAGTCATCTATTACATCTTTTTAGAATTTCACTTGATTTGGGTAACCAAGTAATTCAAAAGAAAGTGCAAAATTTGGACTTAGATGGAGTTTGATCTAACACGATATTGCATAAGACCTCAAAAATGTGATAGTGTTCTTTCACTGACTTAAGGATAGGATCTAGAAAATCATCAGAAGATTAGACCATCTTCTTCATAACTCATTCCTTCTTCCCCAATTTTCCAACTCCTCCAAACCAATTTACTTCAAAACTTCAACTTACTCCTCCAAACCAATTACTTCAAAAACAAAAAGTACAGGCAGTCCTCGACTTACAACAATTGAGCCCAAATTGGTTAGCGAGATAGTTGTTAAAGTGAGTTTTGCCCCATTTTACAATATTTCTCACCGCAGTTAAGTGAATCACTTACTCACTAACATCCACTTTCATAGGCAGATGAATTAATATCTCTAATCTTTACTCATCCTATTTTACCACTAAATCTATCTGACAGCTCCTGCTCCTCTATTTGGAAACGTGCACTAAATGTTTCTTTTGGCTTTGCTTTTATTTGGCATTCTCTCAAAGCCTTTTTTTTCCATCAAGTCTTTAGGACAACCATGTATTTCCCAATATTCTACTAAATTAAGAACTATATCTGTCTCTGTATTTTCACCTGTTCTACCTATTGTTCACCTTTTCTTCCTCTTCAGCTCACTTTTGCCTATGATAGTAAATCTGGAGTACAACACATTCTTTCATACATGGGGTATCATTGTCCCATCATTCAGTATTCCTTGCAATTCGCATTCCAAGTCTATTTTAGTTCTCACTCTTGAAATAACTTGGTTGTAACAGTTTTATTGGGTTGGGGGGGGTGCACGAAGGGAGGCTCAGCCAATCTCATTGTACACATGTTGTACTCTGACAATAAAGGTTTGAATTTAAGCTTTTTTGATTGGTTTTAAAAGTACACATTACAACACCGTATCTTTTCCTATTAAACATGTTTAGTTTTTGGTTTAACGCACAGATGTTAGAAAAGACAAATTAAAAAAAAAACACCAACCCCTCCTCGCTGACCATCTACATGTATGGCCCGAATGTGATCTGCTAGATCCGGACTGGAGTTGAAGCAAGAGTGGCACTGGTCCCAGCAGCAATTATAAGCAATACTTTTTGCAGATGAAGTCGTCACTCCCTGTCCATTCATCATGACTGGAGTTGAACGTCCACTGGAAATTGTGCTGTCTACATCCATTATGGTACTGCTTATGCTGCAAGAAGAGGGAAAAAATAATTAATATATTTTCAATAGAGGGACAATTTTGCCAAATACGTGGTTAAATACATTTATATCTTGTCCAACCAGTATGTTAAGAGAGTTCAAAGCCACCAGGCTAAAAACCAGAAGACCATAAATTCTAGTCCTGCTTTAGGCATGATGTCAGTTGGATGACTTGAGCCAGTTGCCCTAGGAAGAAGGAAGTGGCAAATCACTTCCAAAAAAAGTTGCCAAGAAAATTACATGGATCTCCAATGCACTCCTCCAAAAAGAGGCACCGAATTTTAACATTACTGATAAACTTTACAAAATAAATATTTATGAATCAATTATACTGATGTTATGTTTAAAGGAAGCAGCAACTTTCTCATGGGGCCTTTAACTGGTCTGGAAGATATTATTTAAAATCTTAGGTGCCAATGAAATTGAACAATTCCTAAAGTAAGTAGAAAAGATAGTATTGTTATGCTTCATTCATTCCTATTCAATCTATGTTAGTGTTTACTCTATACAAGTAGGGTTTAATTTACCTTTACCTCATAATGACAAATTTTTCTCAGTAGCCTTTTACAATCCATCAAAAGATTGCAGAAGTGCACGTGGGAAAACCTTACCAAGCTTCTATATGAACATTTTATAGTTGGCCTGATCCAGCAAATTAATCACATGCTCCAGAGACCTAAAGACAGAATAAAAGTAACAAACAAGAGGACCTTACAGCCCTCTGTAGCAAAAAGCCAATGAAGCTACTCAATACTCTCCAGGCACATGCAAACTTGAGGAAGCAATAGAAGTGCTTCTGAATTAAAATGCTTCCAGCATTGGGAACACATAGGGGAGTGATAGGCACTCAGCGATGTTGAGAAAGTGAAGTTTTCTCTATCTTTAACTTAAATTATTAAAAGATATGCTAAGCTTCAAAGTTGAAGCCTCATTCAACTAAAACAAGGATTCTAAAATAAGTGATGTGGGTGTCCCAATGGACTTCCATTCTTTGATGGAATAAACTGTCTTCTTCAACAGAAGTGGAAATATACACTGTTACTATTTATTTTAAACTGGATAGCAATAGCAATAACACTTATTATATACTGCTTCATAGTGCTCTACAGCCCTCTCTAAGCGGTTTAGAGTGTCAGCATATTGCCCCAACAATCTTGGTCCTCATTTTACCAACTCAGAATCAAACTGCTGACAGTCGGCAGAATCAGCCTGTAATACTGCATTCTAACCACTGCACCACTATGGCTCTAGATTGCATTCTTGGTCTTCTACTGGATTTAATGATGTTAAAGACAGTACTATTTCATTTGCAATGCCCAATTTTAAATACCTTTTAAAAAAAATATCCTTATGATCTTGCTATTCTAATTCTGGAAAAGAAATCATGAATTCTTGAAATATATGCATTACCTTTTTAGTAAAACTAAGTGAAATAGAAAGTTGTGTATTAATCATAATTTCTAGCTGTCTCTGTTTTATCAGTATGAGATTTTTGTATCTTTTGTAAAAATCAATTTTTCCTTTAACATCTCTTAAGCCCTTCTTTTAGCTGAACCTTTATGATCTTCAAATGTTTCTTTACGAAACTTCAAAGACCACAGAAATCACATTCAATTTTAACGATGTCAAGATTTCTTTTGAGTTGAGCTTGATTGCTTATGGCTTCATGGAAATATCTGGGTAGTGCAACAATTTAGAGTATTTAGCCACTGCCTCCTTCTCATGTATCTCATAAACATACATGCATGCGTGTGTACTGGGGTATGTGGAATTGGGATTTCCAGTCTAGGCTACGGCCCTGGGGTATTTTCTGGAGGTCTCACATCAAAGTATTAACCAGGGCCCAATCCTGTTATTACTTGATGGGGCTTTCCAATTTACAATCTTAAGAAATTATTCCTGGAATTTGTGCAGCGCTTCTGAAGAATACTAGCCACAGCCAACGTTTTGGTAATTACTTAAGGTAAGACAGGAAGCAGAAAGCTAGATTCTCAACACTCAGCAAAAAGTCCTGGGTGACCTTGGAGTGACTGTCAAGGGTTTCTAATTCTTAACATAATGAAATTCTAAAATTCAATGTCCTCTTGCCTCAAGACTGACAGCCAACAAAAAGCGTCTCTCTCAGGCTGGACTGAGTCGATAATTGGGGCCTGACAGAGAGGCAAGGAGGTGTGGCTGTAAAAAAATGATGACTCAGTCTCTAGGCAGAAGGACAAAGTCAACACCCATTCCTGGCCTATCTTGCAATCCCACTGGAGAAGTAGAAGTTTACACTCTCTATCAAAAGTTGTAATAAGAAACATTCAGCCATAAAATATTTTTACTATAACTTAAACTGATATGGAAGCAATAATGAAGGAAATAGCATTTGTCAGATCAGAGGCTCAGAACGTAGACAGGTTTAACAGATTTCCAAATGCACTTTTCTTTCATTAGGACATCAGTTCAAAATATCATGCTGAACACATCTGAGACACATGTGTGCAGTGCAGTAATAAATCAGCTGCAAAGAAAATCATCAATGTCTTTGCAGAATGAACACGGTAGTTTTAAGCCAAAATTGCCACTTCACTTCTAGTCCCCAAAAGATTCTCAGATTTATGTCAGGTTAGCCTTCCTGTTGCATATTCCTATTATATTCCATGCCAATGCAAACTTTTGCATCATTTCGGAAGCAAGATTTTGGGTTAAGACAGCTGTAGTGGAAGCAAAATGCAAATAGAGCTTCTATTGCATTCTGCATAGGAAGCTGGGCTACCTATCATCCTCCAATTTTAGTGTTTCTCAAAATAAACTCAGAATGATTGTTTTATTCTTTAAGAAAAGCATCAGAATATGGTCACTCAGTTAACATTTATGAGCCACAATGTCATCCGTAGTTAATCTGGATACCTGTTATTTATTAGATTTCTAGACTATTGTAACTCTCAGCAGTATTCAAAATTAAAATAAACATGAAACGGCCACACAATACTAATTATAATAATAACACAAAAATTAAAACCAGCAACCTAATCAAGGCAATATAAACATTCCTATGTTCTCTCAACTAGTTGGGGGGAAAAAAAAAACCTTCAGAAGAGCTCGGTCAGGATTGTCTGCCTAACAACTAATCCATCTGCTAATGAACATTCTTGCTTGCCAGATTAATCTTTCTGAATGCACCTCCCTCCCCCAAAAGCTCTGGGATGTATAAGCATGTCAAGCTCAAAACAAATTTCTGCATTCCAACTTCAGAACAAAAGTTGGCTGTCTGAGTGGCAGCACCTCAAGTTTTCCAGTCAAAGAAAGCAAACCTGAAATATGCCATTTTGCTCCCGGAACAGGCCTTTTCAAGTGTTCTCAGCTTGAAAAAAAATGTGCATTCTCCAAGAGATTTGTTTTGAAGCTGGAAACCCTCCAAGGTACTTCAGGCTTTCTTCCAACAGAACACAGCCATCTTGATTATCGCACGTATTGTTTTGTTCAATTTGTTGTGAATTCAGAATTAGTTCTCCTTATATGTATTCACATTTTTTATTTAGCAAAGAGCAAAACTTTCTGTAAAAATACATTTAATCGATTCATATCAAGAAAGCTGTGTTCGAACTTCATCCAATATTCAGTTTACAACAAATGGCTATAAAAGATGAAAAGTTCTAAAAGCACCGCGTAATTATTAATGGTATCTTTCTCACCTTATAAAATATCTTATAAGCTAGTATGCGACTATTTCCATTTAAACATGCATATGCTCATATCCCCACTGTCTTCCTTGATACCCATTTTCCTTTTTCCGAATGTGTGTCTGGAAACTTTCAGGGGGAGTTCCCAACAGTTTTAGGTTTGTATCTTTGTATTGTGCCGTGTTTGCATTAAATGCTTGAAATAAGACTATTGCAAGACTTTTACGTTAAAAGACAACACAATAAATATACTCTGCTCCAGATATGCTTTTCTTTCCTCCTAGGGCACCTTTTCCGGACCGAGTGCCCAAAGCGTGCGCGCGCGTGCCCAAACCCCCAAATGCAATGCGCGTGTGGCCCCCGTGCATGCGCGCATGGCCCCCTGCACGCCCCCACCCCCACGCATGCGCGGCAGAGACCCGAAGACTAGCTGGCTGGCAGGAGGCGGTGGAGCTGAACTGGGGAGACGGCTTGCATGCCCACAGAGTGCCATAGGTTCGCCATCACGGTCCTAGGGAGTCACTTTCATCATTACTGCTCAAAATCTCTTTTAGCAAATTTAATGAATAGTCCAGAAATCCACTTCAGTAAAAATGTCACAACAAATTAAGCAGAATATACAGAAAATAATTTTGGCAGCCAATGGTTAAGACTGGTTACACAATTTATTTAAACAATTTATAAATGTGCTCTAAAGAGTTAGTTGAAGGCTACTGTCCCTTCAGGAACAATTTAGTCCCCAAAGATTAGCAATTACATCAATGGTTATGGAATTCAGTATACTATACCTATAATAACCAATAGAAACATATTTCAGAGATGCAAACCTTACACTAACTTGGCTCAGAAGCAACAACACAGCATGCAAACCAGTTTTCCCCAATTCACGACTCAGCTCTTATGCTGCTAGTTCTAGAGCAGGGGTCTCCAACCTTGGCAACTTTAAAACTTGTGGACTTTTAACTCCCAGAATTCCTCAGCCATAAGTCTTTTAAAGTTGCTAGATTTGGAGACCCCTGTTTTAGAGAGTCAGCATTAGGAATCATAAAACAAGTGTGTCTTTCGGCAGATGTAACTGGGTTTTCATTGCTGCATGACAAACAGGTTTTTAATTTGGAAAAGTAAACATGAAATTATAAAATGTTTTTAAAGATCTCCTCTTAACTTTTCTTGCTCCATTAATTCTAACATGGAAGCTAAAAAAAATGATTTGTAAGCCACTAGAAAGCAATAAATCCAAGATCTTTATACGTACACATAATTCACCATGCTGGAAGTTTCTCATAAGCTGTCAAAAAAGGAACAAGTCTGTTAACTTGTCAAAAAAATAAAATTCCTATAGACAATCTATTTTCCAGAAATCTAGGAAAAATGAAAGTTTCTTGGAATAATTTATATTCATGCCTTTAGTAATCAAGACTGCTAACACTTAAAAAAAACCCACCCAAATAACCAACTAATAAATTGCCACCCTGAACATGAAAAAAATCATATAATCTGAGTAATAAATGATATTTTTCTTTAAAAATGCAAAAAAGAGCCTCTCTATCAAATCTCAGAATATAGATGGTAGACCTTAGGACACAAGCCATTTAGCTAACACCGGATATAAATTATATCCAACTTTTTTAACAATAATGGGAAATATGCAATGTTTTGAAATGAGCATATGTTAATATATTCCAGATGCCTATGAAAACTCTAGCTGCTGTATGCTATTACATTTCTAACCTGTAAAAATCATCAAACTTTCCGTAATACACATAAAGCATAAAATGTCCATACTGAAGTAAGAAACATCTACCATATGAACAATTTGAATCAGAAGAATTAGTGTTCTGTAATAAATTTTTAACAAACACCATTACATCAATTATTGTATCTTGTTTCTGTCAGAGCAAGCCCAATTTGCAAGAGAAGGCTGCTCCATGGGAGCTATAATAGAGACACATCTCTTTCTGGCTAGTCTTCTTAACTTTATGAAAATGCCGTATCACAAGTTAATTTTTTCTTGGGATATTAATATTGGATGATTAGTTCCAGATTAAAGAGAAAGTCTTAAAAGTACCTGGGCACCAAGACATATAGGCCTTCATAGATTAAAAACAGTACTTTAACTATAACCAGAATTGCACCCAACCGGCAACAAATACAAGACCACACCACATTTTGCTGGTTAACAAGTGAGCCACTGTCTTTTATACCAACTGAAGTGGTCTTGAGGGCAGCTTCATGTGAAATAGGCTGCAGTACAGGTAGTCCTCAACTTCCAACCATTCATTTAGTGACCGTTTAAAGTTACAACAGCACTGAAAAAAGTGACTTATGACTGTTTTTCAACCTTCCGACCATTGCAACATTCCCCCAATTTGGGCATTTGGCAACAAGCATGTATTTAGGAAGCTGCATTGTCCCAGGGTCATATGATCATCATTTATACTCTCCCAGCTAGCTTTCAACAAGCAAAGTCAATGGGGGAAGCCGGATTTGTTTAATGACATTATTCACTTAACAACTGCAGCAATTCGCTTAACATCTATGACAAAAGAGGTTGTAAAATGGGACAAAATTCACTTAACAAGTGCCTTGGAATGGAATGGAAATTTTGGTCTCAGTTGTGGTCATAAGTCAAGGACTACCTGTAATCCAAGTTGTGGTCATGAGAAAACCAATTTTCATTGTGAGATCCTTGAGCATCTGAAGTTTCTGAAATTGTTTCAAACGCAGTCTTCTGTGGAGTCCACTAAATAATTTTACTTTCAGCATAGCCGGAAGTAATACCAGAGTTGCAATTAAACAATGTAACTGGAATTAGAACTCAGAAGTCATAAATGCTTTTGTTGGGGGTGAGAATCCCCCCCCCCCAAAAGCAGCTAAAATCTGTATTAAAAGAAGCAAACCTTCACCCAACCAAATGCAACTGCACCCTGACTGGAGCAAACTTCAATTTATTACTCTCTTATTACCCCTGAACCAAGAATACAGCATCTTCCTACAGAAACGAATATTATTTATATATATATTTTCACATCATCAGAAGACTCCCCACTAGTTTACATACAAAACAATAACTTGTAGAATAGTGCAGGCTACAAGCCAAACATCTAACAGAAGCCTCTTGATGTCATTGCCTTAGATTAAACTTCTCAGAAGGAAACGAGCAATTGTAAGATAATGCCTCAAGAAGCATCTCTTCAAAGACCGATTCCCAAGGCTCTAAGGCACTTGAAATGACATTCAGAGCACACTACAGTGAACTCTTAAAACTTGCATGCCCCCCCCTTTATAATCATGTGACTCCAGAATTCTTTAACTGAAATTAAGCATAGGTAGAATTTTATACTATTTTCTTCAGCTCAATAGACCAGGAAAATCTGTTATTCGTTTTATAGCTGGGGAGTAGGGTGTTTATAAAGAACATATGGAAAATGCTACTTGAAAAACCAGGCCTTGAATGAAAAACAGATGACGTTTCAAGGAGGCAATAAAATGTGCAGCGAAGTACACATTTTCACAAAGAGCAAAAAGAAATGGAGTAAGACTATTTTAGCAGAGCCCTGGAGCCCCATAAAAATTACAGTACTATTCAGCTGCATTAGGTCTACCCTTCAATGATTCTGCCAAAAGAGTTCACTGAATTTTCAATCATGCACTTTAGACAACAATTACGCAATTTAGTTATCTGCAACACTGTAGACAAAACAACTTTCAGGAAAGCCAACATTAACCTTATTAACCACAAACTACTCAAGCACATGCAGTCAAGCTTAATAAAACTGTAAGAATCTATCAAGAGGGTTTCAAATTAGCTGGAATGAAATCTCAGAATTGATGTCATGTGATTAAAGCGACCAGGTATTGGGGAGGGGGAAAAATATCGGTCGCATTTGCCCAAAACACTGAATTACAACTAGCTAACCCAAATTTAGGTAGCTTACTGTGTGAATCCCACCAATGGATTTTTATTCATTTGGCAGTTAGAATAACTGAATGAATCACATATAAATGAAGTGCGAACCTAACAATCAACCACAGTATTAGTAAAGGCTACCTCAAAATACAACACTACCATAGATGAAAAAGTAAAATTTATCATTACCTAAATAAATATTGGAATGAGATCTTACTGCCTTCAATATTCTACTCTCTTAACTAAAAAGCTGCTATTTGATTAAAACAGCGTGAAGAAACCTTCAAAGCCAGCTCACAACTGAAGCATCACGTTGTATCCAACATGGGACTGACTTGTATGCGAAGTCACTATTGCCTACAGTAAAGCAATAAGAAATAAGTGATAAGTTTATTAAGATGCAGAATTTCTGAAATGGAATAAGGTCACTCTTAAGAGTCCTTGCATGTGCTGCCTGTTTGAGAACTTCCGATCAATAATCCAATTAAAACTAAAGACTGCAAGCAAAGGTGGGGAAACATTCCAAAACCAGCAATAGGAATCTCATAGGTAGCTATAGAAAATGCTGCTGTTATTTTTGCCAAAAGAACATATACACAGAAAAGAGTGATCAAACTTTTGCACCTGTCATATTCCTGGTTTTCTTATCTTGAATCTGTATATAAATATTAAATAGATATTCAAATTTGAAGATGCTCTGCTTAACTTTGAATTATGTAGATGTTATGTCAAACCTCACTGAAACATACAATTTGACCAAGGGTGCCTATACATTTTTTTGTGGATCTGTTTATCTGTTTCACTTCAGAATGAAAGGTTATGCATTATGTTTGAAGGAATGAAGCTGAAATATTTTAGAGAATGCAAAACATTAGAATCCTTTTTACATTTTTTAAAAATATGTAAGCAATCAGACTAAAGTGCACAGTATTCATGGGCGCAGTGCTTCCTACAATTAGCACATTGAGGAACTCAGTGATACAACAGGTGTCCTCCACCTGATCTTGGAGAATTTATAAGACTTCCAAGCCAACATGGCTAATTGTAGTTTCTAGTCCAAAGCTGGAGAACTCCAGCTCCTTAATCCCTCCCATACAATCTCCCTGTGTGTCTTTGTTGAATATGATACATAACTAAACTATTTAAATCTCAAGCAAAGATTTTGTTAGAACATTCAATGCTTCAGAAGCATCACCCTATGTAACTCTTAGAACTCAACAGCTCAAAGCAATCATTCTATTCTTCCCCTATTCAGGAATTGTAAACCAATGCAAAGGCAAATATCAAAACAGCCATCTATATATTAAAGTAGCTGTGTTTTTTTTTAAAAATACAACTAGGGGAATCTTTTTTATCCTATACGGTTAAAAAAAATATTTTGGGGGGAATGTGTAGGCATACTTCCTGAAGTTAACATCAAAAGAGCTTTTTTTCCCCATCTGTTCCTATGCATAAGCCTATATATCATAAATGGATATGGCAAATATTTGTCACTCTCAAACTTTTCTCTTACTGCAGATCGATGATTCATTAACATTTAAAACGAACTCATATAATGCTATGATTATCGCAAATTTGCAAACAAGAACCCTGTTCCAAATAGGAAATTCTACCCACAATCTTCTTCCACGCTCATTCTCTGGCACCTGGTATTTGGAGCATGCTGGCTGACCCTGGAGGTAATCACAATTGACAGCTATTATAACCAATGGTGTCCATCTGCCAACTTCTCCAAAATCTCTGCTGCTAGCCTGGAGAATTCTCTTGAGCAAAGGTTTTTTGTTTAGTTTTTTAAAGGGGGGAAGGGAGAGATTCTCTTGCATGATCAGAAATCCTTTTGTAGAAAACTGATTCCAGCCCTCTAAATCTTCCATGAATCGGTTTAATCCTTTGCTAAAGTCATTATACCTCAAAGAAGAAAATTCTATATTTTCACTACCGGTATAAGCAGAGAAAATAAAATGTCCGATCTGTCAAATTCAAGTGCCGTGTGTGATTAAACTGATCTACAACTGTGAAATGCTTCTGTAAGTATATAATAACCTTCAATCTTTTAACTAACTTGTTTATAAAGGACTGATTAGCACAGACACTGGAATACATTTGCTTCACATAAATAATCATGACCTTGCACGGCATTAAGATATATTGAAGATGTGTGTGATTTTTCTTGCTAAAAACAATCTTGATCATGTTAAAAAAAGCACTGAACCATTGTCTGCATCCGTGTCCATCATTACAGAAAGCTGTGGCACTAATTCTCAAGAGAGGCTCTAGTATCTCAGAAATCATTTTAAATGAATTGTACTGGCATATTTGAAATAATTCCTTTCACAATCTCAACTTCTGACCTTTCAAAATTTATTTTCCTTTACTTGAAAAAGTGCTGAAATTTCACTGAAAGGATCTAGGGTCACTAACACAGAAGATAACAAGGATCAGGAGAATGATACTCCTGTTTACATATAGCTAATGCCTTTTAGAACTACCTAGGAGTTGGGATGGACAAAAAAGCTATCTCCTATCCTGGCTGCATCTTGTGAAACCTGAACTTAAGGTTTGAAAGCTAAATTGAAGCTAAATTTTGCATAAAGAAAATTAAGAGAAAAGCTCCTTTCACAGTTCTGCCATTCTGATTTCCAAGTATTAATATTTGATTAAAGTTTCTATCCCATCTTGGTCATAAACCAAAGAAGTGGGGTTTTTTTTAAGTAAATGACACTGGCAAGTCATAGTCATTTCAGACTCAGTTCTGCATTTTTTTAAATCTGTATCTTATTAGAAAATATGTAAGTCAAACCAAAAATTCAAGGCAGTTCCTGAGACAAAGGGACCTAGTAAGAGCAATCATTTCAGAGAAAATGTCCTATTCAAATGGTCCAAACTACTCTTTACTATATTGCCATGTTGATTTCTCCAACATTAATTCAAAGGCTATGTAAGATATAGAGAATCATGCAAATTACTTTGGTATGAAATACTACCTCAGAGCTCTAGACCCTAACTTAGTTATGCAATCAAGTCAAATCCTGGAAGGAAACATCAGACCAAACAGCAACAAGAGTAGTTCAGATCAAACTGCATCTTCTAAGTCTACAAAGATAGCTTCATTTCCACTACCTACAATTTTCTTCTATCCTGCCTAAAAGCAATTAACGTTAAGGATTGACAAAGAATGAAGCTTTAGTTCTTAGCTTGTATATATACAGTCTCATTAGTATCAAAACTAATGAGGTGTCCATGATGCTCTGTCTACATGCAATATGAAAATAAAAATTGTTAGGTAAAAACAAAGCAAAGTATAGGTCATAATGGTGTTTTCTTCAGTCATAAATGTTAAGCTTTATCTAACTATCTGTTTTGTCTAAAACACCTTTTAAGTAGGACATTACATGGAGTGAAGCAGGCCAGGTTATCTTGGGACAATTTCCAAACATTATATAATTTAAACATTTACCCTGTGATTTTTTTTATCCCAGGCTTCCCTATCCTGGCATGACCAGGTGCAGGGGTCCTATAATTTTCAGAATTAATAGGAAAGTCTAGGAGATAGAACCGATAAGTGCAACATTGTGAAGGTTAGTTTGCTTTCTCTAGCACTGATCAAAGCATTTAATCAAAAGCACATTAACTAAACCATTTTTCTCAGATCCATTGCCCATTCAGTACTTGCTCTGCATTAACAAATATTTACCTTAATTTTAATAGGTGAATCTATATAAATCCAGTATAACTGACTCCCTATCTTCCAAAAAGAATGTAAGATCATATTGGTAAATCGCTTTCAATATTAATGTAAACTGAAATGAAAAAGTAATAAAGATATTTAACTTGACTGTTTTTTCTCATCTAAAAGCAACGATTAATAATGGTAACAAAATGTAACAGACCTTCAAATCACTAGTTGCATCACTCGTAGAATAATAATAGTGTCACTGACACCTGGTGCTTTAATTATCCTCTACAGAAAACTTTTATTATGCCAGAATGAACATGTTCAAAACTAATCAGGAAGATTAATCAAAGTCACTTGTTGAGATGGGCACTACAGAAATCAAATACACAACCCTTTATTTCAAAATAAAATGCAGTTAATTATTAACTCCATGATATCATATATGTCATGAAAAATTCCCAACACAGTTCCTTTAATCAAACTACCCTCTGATATGGAAAGTGAAAGCTTTCAGGTTTTCCAGGGGCTTTTATCTGGTCCACTAATAAACACAGAGACAGATAAAAGTCTCTGAAGTTGGAGCCATGCAGGAAGAGGTGGGAAGAGGCTGTCAATTTACAGCCTTTTCCAAAGTGTTTGAAGTTGCAAAAAATTTAGAGGACAAGGTTTTATACTTCCCACCATATATTTATATGCTGCAGAAAAAAATACATTCCTGTATTTATATGGGAAAGTAATTTATATGGGAAAGTAATTTATATGGGAAAGTAACTTTTAGGGGGGGGGGGGGGGGGGAATCTACCCTAAATAAATTTAAATATTAAGATATTTGGCTTACTACTTTCTCAAAACTAAGCACAATTTAGGTATATCATCCCTGAACTTTCCCAGAAGCTACACATTCACCATGATTTTCTATATGATTATATGGCAAGACACAAAACCAGAAATAGCCTAGCAATTTTTAGGATGAATTACATCTATCTTTAAGCTGTATGTTTGATCACAACCTGTATGTTACACAGGCAGCAGGGCAATTAAGTAGTAATTTTATATTTTGCATTGGTGTATTTCATGTTTCCCCTTCCATTGAACCACTTTTTAGGAACCACAGCAGCACCAAAACTTTTGCAATTTCTGCTGAAATCCAATTCCCACTGGATAATGTGCTATTGTTTTAGTAACTAAATGGAGAACAGGTTTAAGTTAAAATAGTAGTATGAATCATCCAGATGACTTTTTCATCTAATATTTACATCAGTTCTACTTGAATACAAATACCATTAAAAACTAAGAGCCAGAAATAGAAATATTTCTAAGAGCCAGAAATAGTACTAAAAAGACTCGAAGATACTTTTTTTTTTTTTTTAAAAAGAAGCTATTCCTGTAAAAGCCCACAAAACCAAAAGGCTTAACCTAAAAACATACCCGGCACCTACCCTTTTGTTCAGAAACAAAACTGATGTTCATCCATCGCACAAACTCACTTCTATTAGTAAATCCAGCACTGATGGACACGCATTTAGATGTTTTAATGGAATCTCGCTGGGAAAGGAGGGCAGACTATGAATTACCTCATTCAACTATGATGTGTGTGTGTGTGGGGGGAGAGATTTCAAACCCATCCAAGTTTGAAACGGGGTACAAGAGGAGGATCAACGGAAAGCCAATTTTTTTTGGGGGGGGTGTATGTTTGTAAAGGGGGAGTGGAGAGAAAGTGGGTCATTTAAAAAAGGGTTTTGCCTGTTGAGGGACGCCTAATACCCCACATGGGGATGTATACAACCCCCCAAAGAGCGGGGAAAGGGGGGGGGAACCGCAACCCCGCAGGGGAGCCAGAGGGCCGTCGCTGGAAGGATACCGACCTGTCCTCGGAGTCCATGCGGCTCAGCGGCTCCCCGTCGGAGGAGATTTCCAGGCTGCCCCTGCGGCCGCCCGACGTGGCACTGCACGAGCTGCTGCCGCCCCCGCCGCCGCCGCTCCCGGTACCGTAGCCCTCGTCAGCCCCGGCCGACGCTCCTCCGCTGCTGCCGCCCCCCGCGTCCCCC